>MU781854.1:27939-50390 GCA_026770625.1 Nicotiana glauca
GGGGGGGGGGGTTAATTACATACTAAGACACTAAAAAGCATTACGAAGACCGGAGACTGTTAGAACAGGGATCATATCTTATTAGGACCATTTACAAGTTAGCTTAGCCACAAGTATTGGCAGCTTTATTTACTTAAGCAAATAAATGTTTATGTAAATATAATTTTAAATATATAAGAAATAAATAAAAGTCCTTCTGTTTTTATCTTATTTCTTGTCCGAGTGATATGATAATTTATTTTTTCATTTGAAAGTTAGTTAAAATTTCAAATGCTTGTACAAGAATGAATATGAGACGTACTCTTCAAGAGCACCACAAATATAAGGACCTTCTATTATGAAACCCTCACAGTCAAAAGGTAGATTCCGGAAATGTGAATGCTCATGATCAAAAGATATATTTCATTACTTAAAAATGCCGAACTCGATAAAGAAATTTTGGCATAACTTATAAAAGAAAAGAAAAATATATACATCAATATTTTCTGCCAGAGCTCGAAGGGAGAGAAGTGTATTCGTTTTCCTTTTCAGGAGAAGGTTGTTTCGCTTTCGGTTCGAGGCCTTTATCCTTATCTTATTCTTATTCAATTTCCTCTTCTAATCTCGAATGCCCGAAGTTAGTATTTGATGAGTTAGAAGCAGCATACCGAGTAGGAGGTTCTCGAGAGCAGTTATCTCCAATTTGTGAGCTTTGGAAACAATGTAGTCATCAATATTTGCAATACGTTCTTTGGCCTCCTCCAAAGTCTTCCTCTTCGTGTGATTAACGATGTATGTTTTCTCGAGGAGGATAGAATCTTCCTGGTCTTGGAATTTAGCTAAGAGTTTTTCAATCTTTGCTTGGAGCTTATCATTTCAGCTTTAACAATGTTGATCCTGGAATCAAGTTCAACATTGGTTGTTGCATGAAGTTGGTTCTACTCCATGGAACTTTTTAGTCTTTATTCCATCTTGGACCTCTTCTCCTCGGCAACATTGGCATCCTCGTTTTTGGAGCATAACCTAGCCTCTAAGTTATTGACTTGCTCCATAAAAGCAGACTTGCGCACAACAACAACAATTACTGGATTATGCAGTTCAGCCCACTTAGCCTTCGCCTCCTTAAGGTCTTCATGTAATTGAGAATATTCTTTGATATAGTCCACTCTATCTTGCTCGGATTGCGGCAAAAAGCGTCGAGGTCGCCTATTTGAGTAGCTCTTTCTTATAAATCAAGGAGGCACTCATCAAGCTAATTTTGTTTGGCCAAAAGTTGATCTCGTTCTGTAGTAAGTGCCTGTTTATCAAAAATCAACCTTTGCAGGACCTCTGAAGCAAGAAGGTTGACCTGAAAAGGTTGAATCTAAGGTTATTAATATAAAGCATAACAAATGAAAGGGATGGAAAATATTTATATTAATACTTCCACGGAGCAGTGCATGCTATTATTTAACAGACAATCTGCAGAAAAAGAGTCCATTTTACTCCAATATTTTTCCGTGGCCAGTGGCTTTAGATAGTTGGAAAGCTCCACCGGCTTGGAAAGTACGTGGCTCTCATTCAAAACCATAAGGACAAGACTTTGTTTTCCATTAGGGTTTTGAGTGGGTGCCGGGTAAGTATTTCCCAAATTTCCATGGTCGAGTGACTGTGGGGAAGGAACATATTCCATCTATTCGGATGGCATCGGTTGAGAGATAGAAGCTGGTATAGAAGGAGATGCAATTACAATAGGCTCAGAAGTTGATGGCGGAGGAATGTCAAGGGTTGAACTCCTTTAACCAGAAGCAAGAATAGGGATTCAAAAATGAGATGCAACATATTTGACGAGTCCCATTTCCATGAAGAGCCCTTGAACTTCTTCCAGTTGTGGATTCTGAAGCTATGGAGTTTAAAGCTCACCCACTGAGCATCCGGTAGAGCCGATGAAGATCTTTTCTTTCTTTGAAGAGGATCCGCTTCACCATCTTTTCCTTTATCATCAAGGACCACCATGGCCGGTCTGATTGGTATTTCTCTAACATTCTTCTCCCAAGTCGCAGCTGAGGAGGTGATTTTTCTCTTTGGTTTCTTATTTTTGGGCTGGGGACTTCGGGATGAGGTGCCTTCCCCGGAAGCGAGAGTAGATTCGTGAGCTCTCCTCCGGTTAAAGATATTTTACAATGCCCGTTGAGCTTCCTCTGAATCATCAAGAACTTTGATGTTGGGGAAAACAACACATCCCTTTAGAAGTCCTGTGTGGTACAAAACGACAGTTAACAAATTAATTCTAAGTCATGCTAAAGGATGAAGGGAGAAAGAAAGAACCTTTACTTACCATGGTTTTTGTCCTTCCAATTAAATCTTGAAGCCGTTTCTTTGCTCCTTCGTAATTCTGATGTGAAAATATCCAAAAAAGTTTCTACCCATTAGGCCAGGTTTTGAAACCGTGGTAGTTCCCAAAGAGTAGCTGAAATAACGGATATACAAAGTTCACGAAGAAGTAAAATCGTTCTAAACAAGGAAGGGAAAATATATACGAAGACTTACGAAAAAGGTTACATAATTTAGGAAAAGCAAGTGATGCGGTCTAGAGAATATCCCTGGTACCAATGACAACGAATCATTCCATCCAACCACGATCGTTGTCATCAACAACGCTAGTAAGGAAGGTGTGGTGACCGTATTTGCTAAGCTTCAATACACCCCTGCAAAAGATATTTGGAAAGTAGAGGTTGATCATGTATGCGAGAGTTAGGATTTCTCCGGTCTCAGAGCACAATTTTTGGAGGTAGGCCACCGTACACCAAATTGATGGACCTACTTGAGCCAAGCATATTTGATACCGATGGCAGAATTATAAAACTATAAGGTCGTTTTTTTAAAAAAATAACCCATAGTGGAGGGGTATGTATAAACATACATAAACCTGGTTTGGAAAATGTGACCCTTTCCACCTCATTGGGGGCAAAAATTTTAATGTTTTGCCAGTTACAATCTTTCTGCATGATGGGAATGCTGGCAAGACGTATGGAAGAAGAGTACCTGCGAATAGGCCAATGTTTGTTTCTTTTAGGATTAATGGATTCTTTTTAGACTTGAAGATCTAGCTGGGAGTCGAGTTGGATAGGAATAATGGTATGAATAGTAGGAGGTTCAGATTCAACATCGACCTCCTTCGCTCTTTTCTTCTTAGGGCCTCCATCGAAGAGAAAGGCCAGGGTTTTCGAGGACAAATTTGTTAAAAGACATGATGGTAAGAAATTTGAAAAGGGAGATTTTACTGGGAAGATGAGTTTAGTAGTAGGGTTCAAAGATAAATCAGATAAGAAGAAGGAGTTGTAAAAGTAGAGAGCAAAATAATGAGTAGCGGAGAAGTTTATATACAACAAAATTGATGGTCATGATTATCTCGAAAACTGACAGAAATATATGCTGAATCACGGAATAACACATGTTCGGGTCATTAAATGCAAAAAGACGTGCGCCCGTTCAAGTATCAGAAATTGTTCAAAAACTTACACGCTAAGAATTTTTTTTATTTATCTACTTCTCAGTAACACTAAAGTATTGTCACCGGAAAGTAAGAGTACTATTTGTACGGGGTAATATTGATTAGTGACAGCTGGACAAATGATAAGATAACACGTGAAATTGAAGACATGTAAGGTGTGAGTCAGCAAGTAGTTGGCACCGAATACAAGCATGTGACCGGTGCTAGGTTTCCGATGGCATTAAAACCGATAACAAAGATTTGAAAGGAAGACTTCTGTTGGAAAAGACAATATTCAATGAGCAGCGTTACAAAGAATTTCTGTATTTTTAGCCAGCGGTTAGGTAGGCATTAATGTTTGTTTTATTCTCATTAAAGAGGAGGAGCTTAATTTGGAGATCTTGTCTCTCTAGGTAGAGATATAAATAAAAAAATTAATATCCATTGTAAGACAGAAATATTTTGTACGCAAAAGTTAACATCAGCTCTTACTCTATCAAATTGCTCCTTTAACTTGTTCTTAATATTGTTCTTGTTATTGATATCGGAGAAACTAAATTCTTAGCCAGACTCGTATATTATGTGCTTTTCATATTCTTGAATTATTTCTTATTCATTTCATATTTTTGGATCAACTTAATTCACGTGTCTATAAACCACGTTACAAATTTGACTTTAACGTTTTACGGGTAAATACATTCAGCGCTAGCTCACGGGAAGCTTTTATAGCTACATAAATATTATAATATTTAATATAAGACAATTTCATAAGTCTTATAGCTACGAGAATATTATGACATATTTAAATCAACAAGTTTTAAAGGCTTTATTCCTTTTTTAAAACTTTGTATCTCTAGTGAAATAAGTTCACGTTAAGAAGGGAGGGAAGGTAACGAATAGCGAAGCTTTTTGACTTCACTCAAGTGCAATCTCCTTTTTTTTTAAAATTTTTTTATAATTCTTTTTCCCTATTAATCGTTTGGTAGATATATCATCAAGCATACTAAAGAAATAACAGAGAAAATTATGATAAAGATTTCCCTTTCACAGGATTGCTGTGAAACCCTTTCAACATCTCACGCCTGCAAACTCACGGGAAAATAGAGTGGTTGTATGAGACCTATATAATGAAGTTCTAAAAGGCTTTCATGACTTTTTTTGCTATCATGGGCAGTAACACTCCAAGATAAGACAAGGAAATATGGATTGAGTAGCATGAAAGTTGTTGCAACTCAGTGCATCCACTTTCTTGCTCGATCATTAATTAATTACTTTAAAAGGTGTTAAAATGTCACATTAGTCGAGGGAATATACTATTTCCTTCTCATATCATTTTGAACACTTCTCATTTCGTGATTTAGTTTTCTTTATTAAGTTAGATCTAAGATTTATTTTCTTAATATAATATTTTTTTTTTAAATTTATCTAATGTTAGACTCATATATTATGTTGTCCATACTCTATATATATGTCGAGTCTTAAACATGCAGAGAGAGTTATCTCCTAATATTATTGAGTTAATAACCTAAGACTCCCGTAAATTATAGTATAATATTTGTCAATTGCCTACCTAAACTATCACTTGTTCCTGTAAACTCTCTGAACTATATTCCCCTTCATAATAAAACTCTCTCGTCGCATTCTTACTAGTGTGTATAATACACTCTACAGATTATTTTTAAAATCTGCTATGTGGTAATCTATGTAGATATTTGCTTAGCTTAATCTAAAAACAAAGTTAATTAAGATTTTAATACTCTTTATTATATCATTGTAAAAATATTACACGATAAAAATAAAAAGAGAGTTAGGGTTAAAACTAGTGGGTCAATTGTAAAAAACTCTTTTTCTCTTTGCACTCATTGGAGACTTTGCTCTCATCGGAGAATTTCTACACCTTCTCTCATGAGTAGCGTTGTATCCATTAATCTTTATGGTTCTAACCTCAATTGCTTTCTTTATTCTTGCTTCTGTTTAAAAATCGGGATAAAAATAGGGTTCTACTCCTGAATCGGTATAGAAGATTAGGGTTCTGACAAGAGAGAGAGAATTTCATATGAATTCAGATGAAGAAATAGAGAATAAAGGTAGACAATGAGGAAGGAATGTAAGATATGAAGAAAAGAGGAGAAAATAAAAAAGAAATATAAATTTTAAAAAAGAAAAGCGAATTAGATGTTAGACATTGTCAGGTGGGCCATTTTAATGGTTTTCAGTCTTCACGCGCCCTTTGGCGATTTATTACACACATTATGCTACATAAGCGATTAGGGGGTTTTATGAACGGAAATATAGTTTAGGAAGTTTCAGGAACAGAGAATTATTTAGGTAGGTAATTGACAAAAATTATATAATTTAAGCAGGTTTTAGGGTATTACTTTAAAATTGAGTTAGGCATTTACTGTTCAAAGATGCTCATATACCATTTCCACTAGATTTGAAGTTAGGATTGTCTAGGATCAAGGAATTTTGTAAGAAGTGTGGTATACAAGTGTTAGATTTTTTTTTACTTCACTTGCCCCTTTTAATCCGACAGCGTAAAGCTCAGAATAACCTGATCCAATATCCATTTAAAGATAATTAAAAAAAAAAAATAAAAAAAAATAATATCTAATCCATCACTAAGGAAAAATATAAATGAACTAAAAAATTAGTGATGGAAACTTCGTATAGTTTACGTTAAGACGTTAAAAAAATGAAAAGCAAGTGAATACTACACTTTCACAAGATGTACCGCACAGCACGGAAATTCACCAACTTTCATGCATATGATCCTCCTAACATGATTGCAATGTCTTCTTCAACCCTTGTCTCTTCCATCATCCATTTATATTTATTTATATATATTTTTTTATAATTATAGTGTTCAAGTCAATTTACGTGTACTTTAACTTATCTCATAGGTACAAATAGAAAGAGAACACTTCAAATTTTTTCTACCTCACGGTTCTCAACCTAATTCATTGACTACTGGATCACACCCTTGGGTGCCGTATTCATATTTAATTTCTCACTATTTTGGATACACTTTATAGTTAGCAATGATAGATATATAATATTTATTTTTTTGCTTATTCTCAGGTGTGTGATTGCTGTTATCTGTCCCCATTGTTTGACCTTCCAACATGTTCTTTTTTGATACTAGGCTGGATGCCAGTGAATCACAAACTACCAATTTTCTCTTATATGATTCTGACTTACTTATAGTTACATTTTTCATTAGAATGTTTTTTTAATTAAAAAAAAAAAAAAACTTAGATCCAATTGTCATAGCCAAAGAAGAATAACATGTTTCTAGCTGGTAGGGCTTGCTAGCTGACATAAAATAGGCAAACAAAAATGGGCTGTCTATTTCTAACATTGTAGATACGATATTATAAATTAAAGTAGAAATGAAATTCGAACAAGCACGATGTACATGGAATATAGACAATTAGAAAATGGTCGAGAAATGGTATTCGATTAGATATTTGAATTTGTAATTAACCTAATATAATTTTTGAAACACCATTGCTATTACACTAGAAACTTCTCATATGCCGAGAAGGTTAATTAAATAATTTATGTATATACAAAAAGAACTATTTTTATCGTATCTCTGCACAGTAAAAAATTTCAGTATCTTATACAAGTATCTTTTACCAATTTAACTCTGGAATTTGTAATTTTAGTTTCATAATTAACTTAGTCAAATCAGACTTCATTTTATTGAATATTATTAATAACTGAACTGAAATTTCAATTTTGTTTCATTACTTATGAGTTATGACTATCAATAGTGATTATATATGACTACTTTATAGAGATTAATAGGGACATCAAATGCTAAAGGTACCTCTTGCAATGGCCAACCATCTTTCTTTCTACATATTTTTCTTCAAAACCTTAAATTACAATGTTAATGATCTCAAAGAAAGATATCTACCTTTAAAACTACGATACATGTTAATCGTCAAACTTAATCGTTTTAATAACTTGTGAGAAATTTAAAAATAGCCAAATTTACCACTGGTCGTTGAAAAATAGCCAAGTTTCAAAAGTCATCGAAATTTAGCCACTTTAAATCTGAGCGAAAACACTGTTCAAAATTCGGAAAAATACGTNAGGAACTCCCGCAAATTTTACGGGAGTTCAAGCATAGTTATGCCGGAACTCCCGCAAATTTTACGGGAGTTCCAGCAAGTATAATTGTCCAGTATAATATACTGGAGTTTGGAGCACTGGTGCTCCAGTCTCCCGCAAATTTTATAGGAGTTAGCAAAGTATACCGGTCCAATATAATATGCTGGAGTTCGTACACAAATGCACCAGAACTTTCATATATTATACTGGACCGGTTCCTGTTGCAGCAAAATAGTGGTTATTTTTCATTGACTTGGTAAACGCTGGCTATTTTTCATTGACCAGTGTGAAAACTGGCTATACCATGATATTTTAACTAATAACTTAGCTGATAAGGCAGCAAGGCTGTGTTACGACCCAAAATATAACGATGGCGTTTAACATGGTACTAGACAAGCCAACATCTCAAACATTTCCTACACTTTTAATTGAAAAATGTACTAAAACAAGTTTAAATAATAAAAGCTCTCATACACTGGATAAAAGACCATAACTAAATATGAAAAATCCCAAAAACCTTGTGTCACCGAGTACATGAGCATCTATATATTATGACATAGTATGATACACTGTCCAGAAAGTAGGACTAAACAAATCAACTGAAAGATAGGGAAGGGAGAGTCAAGGTCTGCACTCAAGCAACTACCTCGATGATCTTCAAATAGATAAGACTCCACGATCAATAACTGCCATGCCCGAAAATACTTGAATCTGCACACGAGATATATGGTATAGTGTGAGTACAACCAACTCAATAAATATCACAAATAAACAAGGCAAGATAAGAGAACCTTAATTCATTGACGTCATTAGTTAAATCAATGTAATTATGTTCTTTTTTATTACACACGTATAATTTAAAGCTAGCTCATAAGGCTTCGCGATATGAATATTTGTGTGTGCATGTGCATTGTTGCTCAAATACCATGATCAACAATATTATAGCATGTGGAGGAAAGAAACGCGTAAATCCGATAAATGATAAGAAAATACAAGGAAAATTTCACACACTGCATGAACAACTCACGTGCTGCAAGGATAACTCACGTGCTAACAACGGAATCTGGACAGACAACTCACGTGCGATACGAGCAACTCACGTGTCAATAATATCAGTATATGGATTCTCACAGACAACTCATGTGCTGTACGGACAACTCACGTGCCAACAATATCAATACCTGGATCCACACGTACCAGTCATGTTCTGTACGGGAAACTTACATGCCAATAACATAATTCGCCCGACATAGCCGCAGCCCAGTCCAAAATATCATATAAGAGCAACAATACAAGTGTAGAGGTATACGATGAATATAATAAGGTCCTCATGTCTCTGGACTTGTGTAAATAACATGCTAAAGTGTAGGCATGTGCAAAGTGTGTTATTGTAACCCAAACCGGCAGTTTCATTAATAAAAAGAATTTATCAAGTTCGTTCAGGGATTTAACCTCTAAGTAGTCTCATCATGGCTAACCTACATGTTAGATACCAAAGCCTGAAGCTCAACAATCATTTCTGGGCTTATAAGAGCCGAGCACAGCCCAAACATGAATATGCAATCCTGGTGCCCTCACATGGAATCATCCCTACGCATATGCGCACCCAAAAGCACATGGCCATCACAACAATTCAGGCAACTGGTGCTCAACCGAGTTTAAATATGATACGCACTTCAAGAAACTCGAACCACTCAGCTAGTAAGCTCTTACCTCGCGAATCGGCCTCCGAACGCCTCAAATCTAGCCATAAACAATTAGATACAATAAATACAAGTTAAAGGAATCAATTCCATCAGAGAATACTAAGTTCTTAATCAAAGTAAAAAAGTCAACTCAAAAGCGGCCCCTAGGCCCATATCTCGGAAACCAATAAAAGTTACATAATTCGGGATCCTATTCAACCACGAGTCGAACCATATAATTTACAAAAATCTGACACCAAGTCGTCACTCAAATCCTAAAATTAAACTCTCCAAATCCCTAGCCTCAAAACCCAAAATTCCATCTCAAAAACATACAAACTAGGTGAGTAATCCAATGGGAAAATATAATTATTGAATAAAAATAATCACAAGTGACTTACCTCAAGAATCCCTTCGAAATCCCTCTAAAAAATCGCCTAAGCCCGAGCTTTAAATGTCCAAAATGAAGAAAATCACGAAACTCTCGAACTTAATACCTTACCAAGCACTTTTGCACCTGCGGGCCAAAATTCTGCTTCTGCGGCATCGCATCCGCGGTGAAATCTCCACACCTCTAGAGTTCACTTAGGTCCCCAGACTCCGCACCGATGCCCTCAAATCTGCATCTGCGACTACAACTCATGTGCTAACAGCAGAATCTGCACGGACAACTCACGTGCGACACGAACAACTCATGTGTCAATAATATCAATATATGGATCTGCATGAACAACTCATGTGCTGCATGGATAATCACGTGCCAACAATATCAATACCTGGATCTTTATGTACCACTCACGTGTCAATAATATCAATATATGGATCCGCACGGACAACTCATGTGCTGTATGGACAATCACGTGCCAACAATATCAATACCCAGATCCACACGTACCACCCACTTGTACGGGCAACTCACGTGCCAATAACATAATTCGCCCGACATAGCTGCAGGCCCAGTCAAAAATATAATATAGGAGAAACAAAACAAGTGTAGAGGTATAAGATGAATGTAATAAGGTCCTCATGTATCTGGACTTGTATAAATAACATGCTAAAGTGTAGGGATGTGCAAAGTGTGTTATCGTAACCCAAATCGGCAATTTCATCAATAAAAAGAATTTATCAAGTTCATTCAGGGATTTAACCTCTAAGTAGTCTCATCATGGCTAACCTATATGTTAGATACCAAAGCCTGAAGATCAACAGTCATTTCTGGGCTTATAAGAGCCAAGCACAACCCAAACATGAATATACAATCCCGGTGTCCACACATGAAATCATCCCTATGCATGTGCGCACCTAAAAGCACATGGCTTATCACAACAATTCAGGCAACTGGTGACTCAATCGAGTTTAAATATGATATGCACTTCAAGAAACTTGAATCACTCCGCTAGCAAGTCCTTGACTCACGAACCGGACTCCGAACATCTCGAATCTAGCCCTAAACAATTCTATACAATAAACACAGGCTAAAAGAATCAATTCCATAAGAGAACACTATGTTCTTACTCAAAGTAAGAAAGTCAACTCAAAAGCAGCCCCTGGGCCCACATCTCGAAATCCAATAAACGTTACATAATTCGGGAGCCCATTCAACCACGAGTCCAACCATACCAAATTTACAAAAATCCAACACCAAATCGTCACTCAAATTAATCTCTCCAAATCCCTAGCCTCAAACCTCAAAATTACACCTAAAAAACACACAAACTAGGTGGGGAATCCAACGGGGAAACATAATTATTGAATAAAAATAATCACAAGTGACTTACCCCAAGAATCCCTCTCGAAAATCGCCTAAGCTCGAGCTTGAAATGTCTAAAATGAAGAAAATCACGTAACCTAGGAACTTAATACTCTACCTAGCACTTTCTCACCTGCGAGCCAAAATTCCACTTCTGCGACACCACAACCACGGTGAAATCTCCGCGCCTGCACAATTCACTTAGGTCCCCAGACTCCGCACATGCGCCCCCAAATCTGCATCTGCGAAAGCGTTTCTGCGCCCCACATCCGCTTCTGCGAAACACCTGGACACCTTAGTCTCTCCCATTCCTGCTTCTACGACCCTTTTTCCGCAAGAGCGACTCCGCCTCTGTGGCCCCCTCTTCCCACCTGCGATATCCCCCTAGCGAGACCTACTTCACTTCTGCGCCTCACCAGCCGCACCTGCGACCAATCCCCTCGCAGGTGCGATCACACAAGTAGGCGCCCAGCTTCAGCAATGCCTTAGTTCTTATTTTGATTCGTTAACTATCCGATCACCACCCGAGTCCCCCAGGACCTCAACCAAACACACCAACAAGTCCTAAACACACGATACGAACTTAGTCGAGCCTACAAATCACATCAAACAAAACTAAAATCACGATCACACATTGATTCAAGCCTAATGAACTTTTGAACTACTAACTTCTACATTCGATGCCGAAACCTATCAAATCACCTCCGATTGACCTCAAATTTTGCACACAAGTTACTAATTACATAATGGGCCTACTCCATCTCCCAAAAACCCTAATTTGAGTCCGTAACCACAAAGTCAATTCTTGGTCAAACTTTTAAATTTCCAACTTTCTCAATTTCAAGCCTAATTAACTGGTAAGGCTTATTAGTGATGGTGTGCATGCGAAAGTATTTGGTAGAAAGGGTAAATGGGTGTGCATCAGTACATGAAGCCAATTCAGTATTTGAACTCGGTGAATTCAACCTTTAATATTTTTAGCACTAAATTCACAATATTTTTGAGATTAGGTTCAGAATCCAATATTTTATTAAATTTTTATCTTTTGATGGTATTTTACGCACACATATATATTATTTAAAAATATTGGGTTCGACTCAACCAATAGCTCAAAAACTACACAAGCCACTCGTAGATATACACCTCTGCACTAATTGTGTAAATATTGTCCAAGGTAATACAAGATGTGCATAACTTATTATCCGGGCATGGTATCATGGCACATTAACAAAGAGTTACTTTCAAATTACACTTCTGTAATATGGAGTAGCAAGTAGATCAAATAGAATAATAGGAATCCGATAAAATATGCGTCAGGCTCAAATCCCAAACCCTATCAGGATCTTTCTTACTATTGTAAAATTCATATAAAATAAAAAACCCTATCAGGAATCCTATCACTCTCAATCCGCCAGAATCTGCTGTTGATAATGCTAAAGGGTAGTTTATCATATGTACGAGAGAATAATCTGGGAAAAGTTGTCTCGTTGCAATTGGGGTTGAGCAAATAGATAAGGAAAATCGAGAACTTACTTATTCCACGAAGGATATGTTACCCTTGAAATAAATATATAAAACATTAATTATGAAACTAGTTTTGTTATAAAAAATAACGATATAAATGAAGTAAGGGGTCGTTTTCATGTGATAAAGGATAATAATTTAGGGATAAAATATAAAATTACTAACCTAGTGTTCCAATATTTATTTTTTTGAAAGCAATTTTGGAATTAGTTATATCATAATTTCGATATTATTTTTATACCATATTTAATGAATCCCATGATAAAACAACCAACTGACAATAGTATCTTTGTCTAAAATCTCTTCTTCCGAACTAACAAGGCTAAGGTAACAATAAAAAATAAAAGTTTATGCAAGTTTATCTATTATAAAATCAAACATATATTTTATACTATATCTCGTATATTTTAATATTTACTTATAAATCAAACCCTCTATTAAGAAAAAAATGTCCACTAAATAATTTCATTATTATTCAATTCCAGAATTATAATCCCGACAGTACAATCCGGATATAACTTGTTTGCAGTGAAACAATTCCAAAATTTAACATTTGAAATCACAAGGGTATTAAACGTTAAAAAAAAGGTGCTACAATGATAAAGAAGAAAAGAGGTCTCCAAAGTATCCATTATATAAGAGAGGAGTATAATTTTCATACGACGCAACTCAACCAATACGAAATTTATGTATTACGATAGACCAAGTGTTCCATTGACAAAACATCTCGCTCGGGACCATCCTCGTTCCCACCACCCCAGCTCCTAACGTACTCTCATACCTCCCTATAACGATTCGGTCGGTTGTTTTGTATAATGTATCTTTCTTCCCCTGTTTATTACTTATTCTATATTCACTTGAGGTTGCGTGACTTGCCGAATCGTTGGTTCGGTTCCGGGGATATTTTAGAGTGAATTGGGACACTTACTCCTAGTATTGGAATCTTAAGTTAAAAGAGTTGACCAGAGTTTGATTTTTTATGTAGACGACTGCGCAATGGAGTTTAGGCGATTCTGATAGCTTCGTATGGTGATTTTGGACTTAGGCGTATGTTCGAATATTGATTTGGAGGTCTGTAGGTTAGTTTGGTGCTTTTTGACAAAAGTTGAAAAGTTGAAAGTTTGGAAGGTTGGGAGGTTTGACCGAGAGTTGACTTTGTCAATATCGGGATCGAATATTGGCTTCGGAAGTTGGAATAGGTCCATTGTGTCATTTATGACTTGTGTGCAAAATTTGAGGTCATTCAGAATTGGTTTGGTATGATTCGACATTAATTTTAGAAGTAACAAGTTTATTAGTTCATTAGGCCTGATTGTGGTGCGATTAGTAATTTCGATGTTGTTTGATGTGATTTGAGGGTTCAATTAAGTTTGTATCTTATTTTAGGACTTGTCGGTATGTTTGGTCAAGGTCCAGGGGCCTCGGGTGAATTACAGATGGTTAATGGATCGAGAGTTGGACTTAAAGAATTGCAGAAGATTATTGGTTGCTGGTGTAAGCATCTGCGATGGGCTTGGCCGCAGATGCAAAATAGATCCTGGCTTTGAGATTTCCCAGGTGCATGCAAAGGTTTCACAGAAGCGAAGTAGCTTCTACGATGGGTGTTCCACAGAAGCAGATTTTGGACTTGAGGGGCTAGGACTGCTGATGCGGATAGCTTCCGCAGGAGCAAACTCACAGAAGCGAGAGTAGGACCACATAAGCAAAATTTTGTCCGTAGAAGCGGAAGGTCAAGATTTTAATGGATTTCGCACAAGCGAGACTTTTTTCCCGAAAGCGGAAGCACAGGAGAATTAGGTGCGCAGAAGCAAAATCGTTGGGATTTGATTTATACCGAAGCGTTTAGTTGATTTTCTAATTTTGGGATTTTGAAGTTCGGACTAGGGCTATTTTTGGAGAGGTTTTCACCTAGATTGAAGAGTTAGGTAACTTTCAATCATTTTTATCTCTAAATATTGAATACCCACAGATTATTACACCTATTTGTCATGAAACTAAGTTTGGCCTTCTCCAACCCACCTCCAATTTTACCTTCAAACTCCATTTTGGAGTAAAACTTGGAGGAATTTTTCTTCAACTCAGCTGCAAATTTCCCTCCATTTTGGAGGGTGAACAGTGTCCTTCAAAATTTGGAATGAGACTATTTATCCACTGCATCATTATTTCCTATTTTATTATTATTATTATTATTATTATTATTTATTATTTAACCCTTTTAATTTATCATATTATATGTACCTAATTATATTTATATCTTTATAATATTAATTTTATATCTTAATTTTGGTGTATAATTTTGATAAATAAATTTTCGTGCATATATTATTTTATGTAAAATTATAAATTAATTTATTATAAGTTATAATTGTATAAAAAATATATAACCATCACAAAAATGAAAGGTGCAAATATAAAATACAAGATATTGCTAAAATTAAAAAGTAAAAATTGAAAATATGTATTGAGTTATCTTGGACCTCAATGATTCCACTTTAATTTGAATTATCCATTAATATGTATAATTTATAATATTTACGTACAAATTATATTATTTAAAAATTTATGGTATAAAATAATTTTGTTTTAAATGGCTATATGAGAAAGAATTATGAATTATATGGGATGAATATGTGAAAAAGAAAAACAGGATTTGTTTAATGAAAATAAAAAATAAACTTTAAATAAAAGATAGTAATATAATATAAAAGAGAGAAGAAGAAAATAAAAAGGAATATTCTTTTTGGAGTAAAAAGTGAAGTCATGGTTGGAGTTAATTTACTCCGTTGTGAAGTTACTCGAATTTTGAGTTAAGAATTGGAGTGAAGGGTTGGAGATGCCCTTAGAATTTGAGGATTTTTGGACTATGTTTTTGAAGAATTAAATTTGAGGATTTGAGGGGCAACTTATGGTTAGAATTGGATGATTTTAGTATGGTTGGACTCGTAATTGAATAAGTATTCGAAATTTGTAAATTTTGTTGGGTTCTGAGGTGCATACCCCGGGTTGAATTTTTGACTTGAGTTAAAGATCTTAGCTTTATCTTTTGGAATCACTTCCTTTGACTTTTGTTGATGGTATTGCGTTTTTTTGACTAGATTCGAGCCGTCCGGAGGTTGATACACACATGAAGGGTTGATTAAAGGGGTGATTTGACTTGCTTGAGGTAAGTATCTTATCCAAAATTGGTTGAGGCATTAGTTTCCTGAATTATTTGTAATAACTACGTGCCATGAGTGGTGCATATGTGTGGGGGTTGATCCCATATGCGTGCACCGAAGTACTATTTCTATGCTTAGGGTGGTGCTTAGGCTAACATGTCTTGAAATAATTAAAAACTTGAAATTGCTATGTTTCCTCTATATGTACCCTCTCTTTGAGTTATTTGTACTATGTTGAGATTTCATTGAGATTATTTTCCCGGTTGGAAATGATAAACTACTATTCCATGATGAAATTATATGTCTTACCTGCGATATCACACATTTCACATGCCTACACTATAGCATTCTAGATATGCCAGTCCAGGAGTATGAAGTTGGTCATCATTGATCATGTACATGTATTCTCGTATATTTGCATTATCTATGTTATGAGCTGGACTGGTATTCTATGTCCACACCGAGCTAATTGTGATTGTTGGCACATGATTTATCCGTGTGGTTAATATTATTGGTATGTGAGTTGTCCGTGCAGCGCGTGAGTTGTCCGTGCAAATTCAGATATTGATATTATTAGCATGTGAATTGTCCGTGCAGCACGTGAGTTGTCCGTGCAACACATGAGTTATCCGTGCAACATGTGAGTTGTCCGTGCAACACGTGAGTTGCCCATGCAGCGTGTGGATAGAGATCCATCCTCCTAGGGTCACCATCTCATGTTTATTTCTTGATGGTGTACACGTAGATATTGAGGAATGTCTAGCCAGTGTTGTTTGGAATTGAATTTTATCTCTACTTGAAAATTTCCATGAATTATTATGTGACTTATCTACATATCATATCTATATGCTGAACATTGACCGAACAGAGTATTTGAGTAACTGTACAAATTCATACATAGATGGTTCTTCCTGTGTTTTATGACTTGATTTCATTACTATTCTGTACTTGTTAAAAATGATGAAACTGTACAGGTTATAGCTAATATCATTTATAGTCCTCACTTTTTTTAGCTCACCGATGTTAGTTATGATACTTATTGCTCATTGGGTCAGTTGTACTCATACTATAGTCTGCACTTATAGGTGGTACATTTACATATTGGACCCAGTTTCAAGAGACGAGGTGGAGCTGCTATCTTAGGCGTAGTTTTGATTTGTATTTTTCTTATGTACTGTTGTAGAGTCTTGCGGATCAGTAGAGAGACGTCTGTGCTTATCTTTGAGAGGTAATCAAACTGTTAGGAAACTTCACTTTCTTGTATTCTTGTTGTACGAATTTGCGATTTTTGAAAGTTAAACTTGGCTATTCTATTCTCTCGCAGATGGTGAGGACAAGTACTACCAGATCAGGAGGCCACCAGTACCACCAGGTAGATCCGTGAGAGGTCGAGGCCGTGATAGAGGCCAAGGTACGGCTCGTACTACAGCCATAGCAGCACCTGTGGAGCTACCAGTTGCTCCAGTTCAGGAGCATATACCTGATATGGTTGTGCCAGTGGGACCAGCTCAGGCACCAGCATTACCCATTGTGATTCCTGGCCTTCAAGAGGCCTTAGCCCATATTTTGACTGTGTGCACGAGCCTGGCTCAGATGGTTTCAGTTCCAGCTGCACCAGCCACTTCAAAAGCCTGAGGAGGTACCGAGACTATTGCCGCCCGTACTCCAGAGCAGCTAGCCCAGGGACTCCAGTCACTAAGTGTATTGCTAGTTCAACCGGTTGCTGCTGCTAGGGCCGCGATTGGTCCTCATCTGAGTGATAAGTACATGAGCGGTTTGGGAGGCTTAAGCCTCCAGAGTTCAGTGGAGCAAAGTTGGAGGATGCTCAGGAATTTATAAACCAGTGTCAATGGAGTCTTTGCACAACAGGTAATTTGGAAACTAGTCGGATTCTATTTACTACTTTCTAGATAAATGAGGCAGCTTATTGATTGGTTCCAACACTATACCACTATAGAATGGCAAGAGTGGTCGATGCAGCCTTTACCCAAAGGGTCGGGGTCGATTTCCACAGAGAGTTAATATTGGTTTAGAATTGGATTCCTATCTAATCTAGCTATGTGGAATGTTCTTGATTGCATTTCCAATCATGTTTTATTTTGGTTACTATTCTACTTTTAACACTAATGAAAAACGAAAATAAGCTAAGTATGATATTTTTCTAAAGCTTTTCTCAATTGGTAGAAAGGCACTACGAAAGTGACTTACACCTAGATGAATATATAACGAGATCTAAAACTTAGAAAACTTGTTATAATTAGGATAATGATATAACCATTGCACATAAGTACTCACTCTATACCTCTCGGTAGTTTGAGTGACTTCTACCTAATTGGCTTTCTCAAGACCAATTGGGTATTTAAACAATACAAGCAAAATTGGCTCAAGTCGAATATTATTATCTCTAGGTTTAATCCTTTAATTGGGGCTGTCAATTTCATGAATGCACCCTAATTCTTTGTTAGCCTGAATTTTCTAGACTTAGTCTCTTTTCTCAAGAAGAGCCTAAGTAAAAAAGGCACAAATCAATATTTGCAACCACTAATTCAACAATTAAAGCATAAATCAAGCTAAATAACATTAACCCATAAACATTTAAGCCCTAAAATTGAAGACCCATTAAATACCCACACTAGCGTTGGGTCACAACCCTAGATAATGGGTTTAGCTACTCATAATCAAAGATTGAGATGAAATATAATCCATAAGAAGTAATTACAAGAGTAAAATGTAAGATTAATGGTTAACAAAGCTCTAAAATTACTCAAAAGAGCAAAAAATGGTTGTTCACATGCTCCCAAAATAACAGATACCCTAAAAATTTGAAAAAGAACTATTTATACACAACTAAGTTTTTCGAAATAAATTTCCCCTACGGAAATTCCGCTAACAGTGAAAAATAGGTGCCTCAGTGCTAGGACTTGCGCAGCCGCGCAAAAGCAAACACGGACCGCAGTTCTTCTCTTCTGAACTGGATCTGAACTTGAGTCCGCTGGGAGCAGAAAATCACGCTCCTTAGCGCACCTTCAACCGCGGACATGAAATATGTTTGCGAATTGCGCTTTTCAATTTGAGCTCCAAACTTTAGTTCTTTGATTCTTAATTCTGCTGAGGGTGAGAATTAGATCCCGGCCACGTCAGATGATACCGCTGTGGTGCAATTTCACCATGGGCAGCGGTGACTTGTTAATCTAAAAATTGACTCTCTGAACCTTACTACCGCTAAGAGCGTAATTAAGCCCACCTCAGCGGTGGAACCTCCGCGTCCGCTTCCATTTCTTCACCGTCAGCGCCCTTTTGACTCAGCTTTGAACTTGTGTAGATTTCACTCCTTTATGATCTGATTATGACTTTCTTGTCTCTATTTGACTAAACACTGCAAACAAGAAAAATAAGTTAGTTTTCGGGAATACTTGCACATACTTTAATCTAAAACTTAAGCAAAAAAGAGCATAAAATAGGCTAGAATACCTAGTTATCACTTACCGATGGTGGCAGGCTCATGAGTTGAGCATGCTAGCCGATGCAACGCCACTTACATGGCATGAGTCCTTAGTTTTTTTTCTGAGAGAAGTTTGTTCCATAGACTTGCAGAGAAAATTTTTGTAGGTAGTTTGAGCAGCTATGCTAGGAGGATGTAACCGTGACTTAGAATGATATGTGGTTTTCAGAGTTGGCTCATCATGTGGTACGGCTGGTTCCCATTGAGAGGGAGATGATTAGGAGGTTCATTGATAACCTCAACTATAGGTTGCGCTTCATTAAGGCTCGGGAGGTTGCTACGGGTGCGAGGTTTGACGAGGTGGTTGATATTGCTAGATTCTTAAAGCTGGTTCATAGGCAGGAGCGTGAGGAGCGGGAGGCCAAGAGGCCTCTTAGTTTAGGCAGCTTCAGTAGTGCCTCATCTAGAGGCCAGTCCCATTACAGCAGGGGTCATTCTTCTGGACGCATTCAGGAAGCTGGCCATGTTACTCGTGGTTCTTCAGTTAGCCACAGTTCTTACAATCTCCGCCCAACTCAGTCATTATTCAGTACATTGATGTCATAGATTTCTTACCATGCTTGGCTTATATGGGGTTCCTCAGGCAGCTATTCAGATCATCAGGGTCAACAGATCCGTCAGAGGAGGGATTTTTTTGAGTGCGGGGACTTGAGTCATCTCAAGAGGGATTTCCCCAGACTATTGGGTAGGGTTCCACAACAGAGTTCTCATCCTATGACCCTAGCACTAGTAACTACACCACCTGTGTAGCCAGCTCAGGGTGGGGCTCATTCAGCTCGAGGCTGCCCTAGAGGGGGAGGTCGATCAGGTGGTGGTTAGGGCCGTTGCTATGCATTTCCATCCATGTCAGAGGCAGTTGCCTCCAATGTCGTGGTTTCAGTATGCCACATGAATGCTTTGGTATTATTCGTCCCTGGTTCCACTTATTCATATGTATCATCGTACTTTGCTCGTTATTTGAATATCCCCTGTGATTCTTTAGTTTTTCTTGTTCATGTATCTACCTTGGTAGGTGATTCTATTGTTTTGGACTGTGTGTATCAGTCGTGTATGGTGGCTATTGGGGACTGAAGATGAGAGTTGATCTTTTAGTGCTTAGCATGGTTGATTTTTACTTGATTTTTGGCATGGATTGGTTGTCACCATGTCATGCTATTCTGGATTGTCATGCGAAGATCGTGATATTGACGATGCCGGGGTTTCCTAGGGTTGAGTGGAGAGGTTCTTTGAACTATGTTCCCAGTAGAGTGATTTCATATTTGAAGGCCCTGCGGATAGTATGGTAGGGATGTCTAGCATATTTGACCTTTGTGAGGGATGTTATTATTGGTGCTCCTATTGTTGAGTCAGCTCTGGAAGTGAGAGACTTTCCAGATGTGTTTCCAGCAGACCTATTGGGCATGCCACATGACATGATAATTGATTTTAGTATTGATCTAGTGCAGGGCACTCAGTCCATCTCTATTCCTTCATATCGTGTGGCACCAACAAAGTTGAAGGAATTGAAAGAACAATTTTAGGCGCTACTTGATAAGGAATTTATTAGGCCTAGTGTGTTGCCTTGGGGTGCACCAGTTCTATTTGTGAAGAAGAAGGATGGTACTATGCGGATGTTTATTGATTACAAACGGTTGAATAAAGTTACAATTAAGAACAAGTATCCCTGACCACGCATTGATGACTTATTTGACCAGCTTTAGGGAGCGTACTCGCAGAAGCGGGATTTTGGCACAAAAGAGACATGTCGGGATTGTAATGGATTTTGCAGAAGCAAGACTTTTTCCACAAAAGCGGAAGCGCAGGTGCGAGAATTGGCTCCAAAAGTGAAATCGCTGGGCTATTATTTATAACAAATGGTATAGTTAATTTTCTTATTTTTGGGATATTGAAATTCGAACTAGGGAGATTTTTGGGGAGGTTTCCGTCTAGATTGAATAGGTAAGTGACTTTTAATCACTTTTATCCATAAATATTGAATACTCATAAATTATCACACCTATTTTTCATGAGACTAAGTGAATTTGGAAATTTTTGGACTATGTTATTGGGGAGTGAAACTTGAGGATTTGAGGGGCAATTTATGGTTGAAATTGGATGATTTTGGTATGGTTCGGCTCGTAATTGAATGAGTATTCAGAAGTTGTGAATTTTGTCGGATTCTGATGTGCGGACTCGGGGTTGAATTTTGGGGTTAACTTTTTGACTTGAGTTAAAGATCTTACCTTTATCTTTTGAAATCACTTCCTATGATTTTTGTTGATGGTATTGCATTATTTTGGCTAGATTCGAGCCGTCCGGAGGTTGATAGACACATGAATGGATTTTTAGAGGATTTGGGTTGATTGAGGTAAGTATCTTATCTAAACTTTGTTGAGGCATTAGTTTCCTGGATTATTTATGATAGCTACGCACTACGGGTGGCGCATATGTGTGGGGGTTGAGCCTATATGTGTGCACTGGAGTACTATTTCCATGCTTGGGGTAGTGCTTAGGCTACGACATGCCTTGAAATTTCCCGGTTGGAACTGATAAGCTGTTATTCCATGATGAAATAATACGGTTTAGCTGTGATAGCACACACTGCATATGCCTACACTATAGCATGCTAAATATACCAGTCCTGTAGTATGAAATTTGTAATCATTGATCATGTACTTGTATTCACGTATATTTGCATTCTATGTGTTATGAGCTGGACTAGTATCTTGTGACCACGCCGGACAGATTGTGATTGTTGGCACGTGAGCTGTCCTTGCGGTTAATATTATTGGCACATGAATTATCCGTTCAACATGTGAGTTGTCCGTGCGGATCCAGATATTGATATTATTAACGTGTGAGTTGTCCGTAATGTTTATATAATTAGCACGCGAGTTGTTCATGCGGATCCAAATATTGATATTATTAGCACGTGAGCTGTTCATTCGGCTTACATTATTAGTACGTGAGTTGTCCGTGAAGCATGTGGATACATATCCATCCCCCTAGGATCACCCTATCATGTTTCTCTCTTGATAGTGTATACGCAGATATTAAGGGAAGTCTGGCCAGCGTTTTTTGGAATTGCATTTTATCTCTTCTTGCAAAATTTCATAGATTATTATCTGACTTATCTGCTTATCATCTCTATATGTTGAACATTGACTGAGCATAGTATTTGAGTAACTGTACAAACTCATGCATAAATTGTATTGGGAAAAAACTGAATTTATATTAAAGATGACGTGGCATGACACGTGGATTGGTCAAAAGGTCAACA
>MU781856.1:3192-48501 GCA_026770625.1 Nicotiana glauca
TTGTATTTTTTAATATGAGTTATTATGTGACCAATTAACACAAAAAATGCAATAAAATTCTTAAAATTATCAAAATCATTTTATTTGACATTTTTGGAATAATTTGCTTAGGGTAAAAATCACGTGCTCACAGGGGCTGAAGTAGCAAAGGCAATCACGCAAAACTTCAGCATTCTAGTAGCCGGGCCTGAAGTTCAGTTCTAGAACTGAAGTTTTTATTTTGTAACTAGCGAACTTCAGCTTTAGAGCTGAAGTTTTTGTGTTGTAACATGGAAACAGAGCTGAAGTTTTTGTATTGTAATTGAAAAACTTCAGTTCTAGAGCTGAAGTTTTTGTTCTATATTTGATTAACTTCAGCATGTTGCAAGCCTCTTCGGCTTATTAGTTTCTGCAGCCTTGCTCTTCTCAACCTTGGATTAACTTAAGCATGTTGTAGGGTATATTTCTTGCTACAGAAAGCTACTTTGGTATACTCATTATTTTAGTTTCTAAGCTTCTAGAATCCACTAATACCCAACAAAAAATATTATAGTGGGTTTGTTAAGTTATGTTGTAAGCTTGCTGGTTCTCTCTCCGTAAATATTTTACAGTAAGATGTAGCTAAACTCTCATTATTCAGCCGAAAGAATGCCAGTAAAAATGGCAGTGTATAAAATTATTTTTCCCACCGAACCATATTGTTAACCTGATAAAAACTAGTGTACTAAAGCAGGCAAAAATAATTGTATTTGTGTATTATTCTTGTATTTGATCTTGAAAATATTGCTAATGTACAAGCTGCAGCAGTGAATTGATGAAAGTCACGAATTCTGTACGCATAAATTTGGAGAAAAGAGGTTCTTAAATTAGAGTTGAATTTGGAGTAGATAATTTTTTTTTTTAAAAAAAAAATTGGCAGTTCCTTGTACATAATGATTATTATCCTTTTTATGGTGGAAGTCTTGACTTTGCTGAGTGTAACTACGGATTGTTGTTTCTCCGTAGTAGTAGAAGAAGAAGAAGAAAATGGAGGAGAAGGATAAAGGGGGCTGAAGTTATTTAAAAAGTGGGTACAAGTTCAAAGCTTTTTAAAAAATAGGTATAAGTTAAATGGGAGCGACCAAATAGGGCACCCCGTGTAATTTTTACTTATAAAATTAAGTTGAATGTATAAATACACAAATAAAATTGCTAGTTTTTTTTAACATTCAGACCTGAAAATGGAACAAATATATATCTTTCAAATTTTCATGTGCCAGATCTATAATGTCAACAAAAATAGTTACTAATACATCAATTTGGAACATACTAAATAACAGTACAAAAATTCATATTCTCTCCATGATTAAGAAAATTATGGGAAGACATTGCTCTAAAATTCCCGTTCTCTCTAGGAATTCCTTAGCAATCAAATGGACTTGAATCAAGTTCACCTATTTCCTCCTCCCAACACCCCCCCAAGATATTAATACCAATCAAACAACTGACCACACCCCTAGCTTTAAAGATAAGTTTGTACAAGGTGAGCAAGATGCTTCAATTAATATGATTATCGATACTAATGTCCGCTACTCATCTGAATCACAAGACATTGAGAAAGAAGATCTCATATATTCTACAAACAATCAATAAGCCCAACTAACTCAAGAGGATCTCCAGCGGATATACCAGCCGTGGAAATTCTCAACTATAGTCAAGCTACAAGGGAGAAGAATCCAACACCATCTACTCAAAAGGAAGTTACAAAAATTGTGGAAAATCAAGGAAAATTTTTCATTGATTGATCTAGGGTGTGACTATTACATCACTAAATTCAATAACAAGGAGAACATGCTAAAAGCTCTTCATAATCGACCTTGGTTCATCTTTGGTCATTTCCTATCTGTCAAAAAATGGGAGCCAAATTTTCTAGATTCGAAAGCAAGAGTATCTCAAACTGCAATATGTATACGTCTTCCCCAATTACCAATTGAATTTTATGATGGATTAATCTTAAAGAAAATTGAAAACAAAATTGGCAAGCTCTTAAAAATTGATGCATGTACATCCTCAATCCTAAGAGGAAGATATACAAGATTATGTGTTGAATTGCTATTGGAAGTTCTAGTAATACCTTTTATCTTCATTGGAAAATACAAACAAGCTATACACTATGAAGATGGGAAATTTTTATGTACAAAATGTGGAAGGCTAGGGCATGCATAGTCCAAATGTCAATATAAAGTTATTGTTAATGCCCCTCCTCCGACTGAATTGGACTCTACTACCAACCAATCCAAGATTCACAAGGAAGTTCTTGGTGTTATTGAAGATGTTGTTCAATCCACTAAGGAAGAAGTGTGGCAAACAGTGAACTTCCCAAAGAAAAAGAAACCCAATCACAAACACATATCAGGTAAATCCAATGAGCAAAACATCCGTTTATCAGGTATTCTCCCTTATCTCGCGTTAATTGTTAAATCCTTTGATAAATTGAAGTCTCATAATGCAACCGATAAGATTTCTTCTAAAAATTATATTATCAAAAATCCTAGCCCAATAATCCCCCTACGATTGGAAACAAATTCGAACCTTTGGTTAATCCGCCTGAGTTAGATTGCATGGTATTGGACGTGGCCCCATCTCCCAAATCAGATAGCCACATAGAAAGTACTATTAAGGACCAACCAAATCCCATGCATGTGATGACCCGACCCGTCGTCTCATGAGTCACCGCTCCGTTTTCTCTATTTTCTACTTCTTTATGCTTATTATCAGTGTCTTGTATGAACGAGTTGGTTTGGATTGATTTTAGAAGGAATTGAGACACTTAGTCTCTTTAAGGAAAGCTTAATTTGGAAAAGTCAACCGGATATTGACTTATGAGTTAGAGGGCTCGGATGTGATTTTCGGTGATTCGATTAGTTTTGGGGGATGATTTGTGACTTATGAGTGTGATCGGAAGTAATTTTGGAGGTCCGGTGTAGAATTAGGCTTGTATTGGCGAAGTTAGTATTTTGGCGAATTCCAGTTGATAGGTGAGATTTTGATCCGAGGGTCATAAAGGAATTCCGAGAGTTGTTTAGCTTTGTTAAGTGATTTGGGAAGTGCTTGTAAAATTTTAGGTCATTTAGAGGCGTTTTGGTTAGGTTTTTGATCAAATGTGTATTGCGGAAGTTTTTGAAGAACTTAGGCTTGAATTCGATGAGAATTGATGGTTTTGGTATTGTTTGAGGTGTTTTGAGGATTCGAACAAGTTTGGGAGATGTTTTAGGATGTGTTGGTGCTTTCGGTTGAGGTCCCGGGGGCCTCGGGTGTGTTCCGGATGGTCAATCAGACCAATTTTGGCATTTGGGAGTTGCAGGTTTTTCAGTTCAGAGTTGCAGAGGTTTAACCCTTCGCGTTCACGTATAGTGAGTCGCGAACGAGTAGAAGGAATTTAAGGGCCAGGAATTTTGTCCTTCGTGTTCGCGTTTGATACCTCACGATCGCGGAAGGTTAGGAGATCAGGCATCGCGTTCGCGTGAAGGTCATCGCATTCGCGTATAAGGGTTGGGGTCCAGTGGTGAGTTGTTCTTCGCGTTCGTGGTTGAGGGCCGCATACACGTAGGTTTAGGGACCCAGGGCTTCGCTTTGGCGTGTGGGATACCGCGTTCGCAAAGGGTAAATTGGTCAGTAGAAAGTTTGTTCATCGTGAACGCGAGTGGGCCCTCGTGTTCGCATAGGGTAAAATCTCAGCTGTACAGAAGGGTTTTAATAACATTTCCTCCGCGAGTTAAGTCATATTTTCCTCCATTGTTGATCGTTTTAAGAGCTTTTTGGGAGAAATTGAAGAGGGTCGACTGGGATTGATTGGAGGTGAGTCCTATGAACCAAAAACGTGATTATTATGCAAAATTAACCTTGAAATTCATGGAAACTTGGCTAAAATGGGAAGAACTAGGGCTTGAATTTTTAAAATTTTAAATTGGGATTTGAAGAGCCATTTGAGCTCGGATTAGAGAGTTCTTGATATGTATAGACTCGTGGTGAGATAAGGAACCAGTTGATGTGAACATTTCTGAGATTTGAAAAGTGGGCCCAGGGTTTGGGTTTTGCTAATTTTGATATTTTTGGTATTTTTCGATTGTTTTCGATTGGGTATTGTTTCTTTAGTATATTGTGACGTATTCGTTATGGTTTTGATCAGATTTGATGCGCGAGGAGGCCGATTTGAGAGGCAAGGGCATAGCGAGCTAGAGTTTGGCCGGCTTGAGGTGAGTAACGATTATAAATGATGTCCTGAGTGTGTGAAACCCCGAATTTGCACAACGTGGTGCTATGTTGAGGTGAGACACACGCTGTATGATGAGTGTGGGGTCCACTACTACTGGGGATTGGGACTTGGTCTATCCCGATTGATGATTTTACTGCATTTTGACTGAGATTTAACTATTATCATTATGATTTGGGCTAGTTGCCATGTTTGAGGCCTTGCGCCGACCTGTAGAACCCTTAAGGGCATTGTTACAGATTGACCTCACTTTACTTGTTAAAAATCATACCCTCAGTCATGTTTCTAACTGATTAATATAATATAAACTGGCTTTTGAAATTGCTAATTCGGAATGAAGGTAATATGTGGGCTGAGACCCCTATCCTATATTGTTATGCTCGAGAGGCTATGTTATATTGAATGATCGTTGAGAACCCAATAGTAATGATGTTTTATATATTATGGATCGGGCTCACCGCAACAATATATTTATATGGATCAGGCTGCACGCCGCAGCAAGTGTATACTTATATATATGGATCGGGCTGCGCAACACAACAATATAGAGCTTGGGCTGTAGGAGCCCCTCCGGAGTCTGCACACCCCCAGTGAGCGCAATCGACTATTATTATGGATCTGGCTGTGCGCCATAGCGATATACGGACCGGGCTACACGCCGCAGCAATATAATTGTGAATTAGGTTATTGTGAATAGTATATGAGATGAGTACTGGTTTTAAGGAATTTTCCTGACTTTTTCTCATTATTTGCTGTTTAAATGTCCTTACTGCTTTGATATAAAACTGCTTAGTACTTTTACGTGATTTCATACTGTCAGTCATTATTTAGTTTATTACTCACTGGGTCGGAGCACTCACATTACTCCCTACACCGTGTGTGCAGATCCAGATGTTCCTGAGGTGTAGTTCGAGCTATTCTGCAGTTCAGATTTCACCGGAGTTATCGAGATAGTTGCATGGCGTCCGCAGACCCGATTTCTCCCTCTATCTTTCTTTACTTTTCTGCATTTTTAGACTATTCTGGTATCAGACTATTGGGCTCATGTACTAGAGGCTTTTGACTCGTGACACTGGATCG
Source organism: Nicotiana glauca (assembly GCA_026770625.1). Classification (NCBI taxonomy): domain Eukaryota; kingdom Viridiplantae; phylum Streptophyta; class Magnoliopsida; order Solanales; family Solanaceae; genus Nicotiana; species Nicotiana glauca. The sequence goes on from MU781856.1 coordinate 8,504, forward strand.
GTGGGCTTTTGTCGAGATTATTATTATGGTTTCAGCATATTTCATCTTTATTTCAGACTTTTATTCACATTAGTTTGGTAATTTATTCCTGTTAATCGACATTGAATTTTTAATAAAAAGGGATTGAGAGTTGAATTGGTCGGGCTTGCCTAGCATGATGTTGGGCGCTATCACAACCAGGGTTGGGGTCGTGACAAGTTGGTATCAGAGCCTAGGTTACTGGGTCTCGCGAGTCATGAGCCGATTTAGTGTAGTCTCGCGGATCGGTATGGAGACATCTGCACTTATCCTCGAGAGGCTGCAGAACCTTTAGGAAAACTTCATATCCTTGAAATTCTTGTCGGGCGACTTTGTTGAATCAAGAACTAAACTTCTATTATTCTATTCTCTCACAGCTGGTGAGGACACGAGCTACCGGACGAGGTATACGACCACCAGTGCCACCCCCTAAGACTACCAGAAACCGCGGACGCGGTCGTGGTCGTGGTAGAGGCAGAGTAGCGAGGGAAATATCTGTTGATCTACCAGCTGCCCCAGTTTTGGATCAGACTCCAGCTATTCCAGCGCAGGCACCAGCTGTGCCCATCGTGATTCCAGGCCTACATGAGACCTTGACTCAGATTTTGACAGTTTGCACTGGCCTGTCTCAGGCATTTTCAGCCACCACAACAGCAGCTACTTCGTAGGCCGAGGGAGGCAATCAAACCCCCACTGCCCGTACACCTGAGCAGGTAGTGCAGGGACTACAGACGCTAGAGGCACCTCCAGCTCAGCAGGTTGCACCAGTGCAGGAGTGTAGGGTTCCGGCTATGCCGGAGGATGAGCAGCATTGTCTTGATATGTTTGGTGTACTTCAGCCTCCGATATTCAGTGATGCTGAGGGCGAGGATGCCCAGGGTTTTCTTGATAGGTGTCAGCGGATGCTCCGTACAGCGGGGATTCTTGAGTCTAGCGGTATGGCCTTTACTACCTTTCAGTTTACTGGGGCTGCCTTCACTTGGTGGGAGGCGTATGAGAGGCGTAGGCTTGTTGGTGCAGCGCCCCTTACCTGGCAGGAGTTCTCCACTCTCTTCTTGGAGAAGTACGTACCGCAGTCCCGCAGAGAGGAGCTACATAGGAAGTTTGAGTGGTTGGCACAGGGAGATATGACCGTGACTCAGTACGAGATAAGGTTTTTAGAGTTGTCTCGTCATGCCACCTGGATGATTCCATCGGATTATGAGAGGATCAGGAGGTTTGTGGATGGCCTTAACTACCATCTCCGTATTTTGATGACTAGAGAAAGAGTATTGGGTGCTACATTTGAGGAGGTGGTAGATATCACTCGTGATATCGAGTCAGTTCGTCGTCGAGAGCGAGATGAGATGGAGGCCAAAAGGCCTCGTAGATCGGGCAGTTATAGTGGTGCTCCTTCGAGGGGCCAATCCCAGCATGGTAGAGGTCATTCTTTTAGGCCTGCTCAGTCGGCCCATTTAGAGTATCGTGGGGCATCTTTAGGTCGTGGTCATCATGGGTCTCAACAGGGCCAACCTTCACTTAGCGCCCTCCCAACTTAGAGTTCATCTCGTGCCCCATCAGCTCAGGGTTCTTCTGTGCTGGGTGCATCTGCCAGTCACTCTGGTGCGAGGGGTTCCCTTCACTCCCCATATCCAGCACCGAGTATTTGTTATGAGTGCGGAGAGTTTGGTCACATGAGGAGACAGTATCCTCAATTCCATGACGGTCAGCATCAGCGGAGGGATCAACCCTCGACTTTTGCCCAGTTACTTCACCACCCGCCCAGTCAGCTAGGGGTGGAGATCAGGCAACCAGGGGTCGTCCCAGAGGGAGAGGTCGATCAGGCGGTGGCCAGGCTCATTTTTATGCTATGACAGGCAGGACATATGCTATTGCTTCAGATGCTATCATTACAGGTATTGTTTCAGTCTGCCACAGAGATGCCTCAGTACTATTTGTTCCCGGTTCTACCTATTCTTATGTGTCCTCATATTTTGCTCACTATTTGAGTGCGTTCCGGGAGCTTCTTGCTTTACTTGTTCATATGTCTACCCCGGTGGGCGACACTGTTGTTGTGGACCGTGTGTACCGATCATGTATTATGGTTATTGGGGGTCTAAAGACCCGAGTTAATCGATTGCTATTAAGCATGGTGGACTTTGATATTATTTTAGGCATGGATTGGTTATCTCCGTGTCATGCTATTCTAGACTTTTATGCTAAGACAATCATTTTGGCTATGCCGGCTGTACCGCGGATTGAGTGGCGTGCTATGACTGATTATGTTCCAAGTAGGGTGATTTCTTTCTTGAAGGCCCAGCGTATGGTTGGGAAAGGTTGTTTGTCATATCTAGCTTTTGTGAGAGATGTTGGAGCTGAGACTCCTAGTATTGATTCCGTTCCAGTTGTGAAGGATTTTCCCGATGTATCTCCTGTAGACCTACCGGGCATGCCGCCGAATAGGGATATTGATTTTGGTATTGACCTGGTGCCGAGCACCCAACCCATCTCTATTCCGCCATATTGTATGGCACTAGTAGAGTTGAAAGAATTGAAAGAGCAGCTTCAGGAACTCCTAGATAAGGGGTTCATTCGGCCTATTGTGTCACCTTGGGGTGCACCAGTTCTATTTGTAAAGAAGAAGGATGGCACAATGAGAATGTGCATCGATTATAGGTAATTGAACAAGGTAACAATTAAGAACAAGTATCCCCTGCCTCGCATTGATGATTTGTTTGACCAGCTTCAGGGAGCGAGGGTGTTTTCCAAGATTGATCTCCGTTCGGTTTATCACCAGTTGAAGATCAGGGATTCAGATATTCATAAGATTGCTTTCAGGACTAGATATGGTCACTATGAGTTTCTTGTCATGTCTTTCGGGTTGACCAATGCCCCAGCAGCATTCGTGCATTTGATGAATAGTGTATTTCGGCCTTATCTGGATTCATTTGTTATTGTTTTCATTGATGATATTATGGTGTACTCGCATAGTCAGGAGGAGCACGCGCAACATTTGCAAGTTGTATTGCAGAAATTGAGGGAGGAGAAGCTTTATGCAAAGTTCTCTAAGTGTGAGTTTTGGCTCAGTTCAGTGGCTTTCTTAGGACATGTGGTGTCTCATGACGGTATTTAGGTTGACCCAAAGAAGATATAGGCAGTTCAGATTTGGCCCAGACCGTCCTTAGCCTTTCTTGGGTTGGGAGGCTATTATCGCCGGTTTGTTCAGGGATTTTCCACCATTGCATCGCCCTTGACCAAGTTGACTCAGAAGGGTGCTTCATTTGTATGGTCGGACGAGTGTGAGGAGAGCTTTCAGAAGCTCAAGACAGCTTTGACCACAACTCCAATATTAGTTTTGCCATCAGCTTCGGGTTCATATATCGTGTATTGTGATGCCTCACGAGTTGGGATTGGCTGTGTATTGATATAGAAGGGTAGATTTATTGCTTATGCTTCTTGTCAGTTGAAGCCCAATGAGCAGAACTACCCTGTCCATGATTTGGAGTTGGCTGCCATAGTTCATGCATTGAAGATTTGGAGGCATTACTTGTATGGCGTATCTTATGAGGTATTCACTGATCATCGTAGTCTTCAGCGTTTGTTCAAGCAATAGGATCTTAATTTGAGGCAGCGGAGATGGCTAGAATTACTAAAGGATTATGATATTACTATTCTGTATCACCCAGGGAAGGCCAATGTAGTGGCCGATGCTTTGAGCCGAAGGGCAGTGAGTATGGGGAGTTTGGCATATATTCTAGTTGGGGAGAGGCCCTTTGCAAGTTGATGTTCAGGCCTTGGCCAATCGGTTGGTGAGACTAGATATTTTGGAGCCTAGTCGGGTGTTGGCTTGTGTGGTTTCTCAGTCTTCCTTGTATGATCGCATCAGAGAGTGCCAGTATGAGGATCCACATTTGCTTGTCCTTAAGGATAGGGTTCAACACGATGATGCTAGAGACGTGACCATTGGTGATGATGGTGTGTTGTGGATACAAGGCCGGATTGGCGTGCCCAATATGGATGGGCTTCGGGAGTTGATATTGGAGGAGGCCCATAGCTCGCGGTATTCCATTCATCCGGGTGCCGCGAAGATGTATCAGGATCTTAAACATCACTATTGGTGGCGGAGGATGAAGAGAGATATTGTGGAGTTTGTAGCTCGGTGTCTCAATTGTTAGCAGGTGAAATATAAGCATCAGAGACGGGGAGGCTTGCATCAGTAGATGATTATTCCTGAGTGGAAGTGGGAGAGGATCACTATGGATTTCATTACCAGACTCCCACGGACTTTGAAGAAATTCGATTCTATTTGGGTGATTGTAGACAGGCTGACCAAGTCCGCGCACTTCATTCCTGTTTGTACTACTTATTCTTCAGAGCGGCTGGCAGAGATTTATATTCGGGAGGTGGTTCGGTTGCATGGTGTCCCAATCTCCATTATATCAGATCGGGGCACTCAGTTTACTTTGCAGTTTTGGCAGACTGTTCAGCGAGAGTTGGGTACTCAAGTACAGTTGAGCATAGCCTTTGACCCTCAGACAGACGGGTAGTCCGAGCGCACCATTCAAATATTAGAGGATATGTTACGTGCCTACATTATTGACTTTGGTGGGTTATGGGATTGGTTTCCACTGCTTGCAGAGTTTTCCTATAACAACAGCTACCAGTCGAGCATTCAGATGGCTTCGTATGAGGCTTTATATGGGAGGCAATGTAGATCTCTAGTTGGTTGGTTCAAGCCCGGTGAGGCTATACTATTGGGGACAGATTTGGTCCAGGATGCATTAGAGAAGGTGAAGGTGATTCAGGAGAGACTCCGTGCAGCACAGTCGTGACAGAAGAGTTATACGGACAGGAAGGTTCGAGATGTATCCTACATGGTTGGTGAGAAGGTCCTATTGAAGGTTTCACCCACAAAGGGAGTCATGAGATTCAGAAAGAAAGGGAAGTTGAGTCCGCGGTTCATTAGGCCTTTTGAGGTACTTAGGAGGATTGGGGAGGTTGCTTATGAGCTTGCCTTGCTACCCATCTTGTCGAGCGTGCATCCAATCTTTCATGTTTCTATGCTCCGGAAGTATATTGAAGACCCGTCCCATGTTCTGGATTTCAGTACGGTTCAGTTGGAGGGTGATTTGACTTATGATGTAGAGCCACAACCATTTTGGATCGTCAAGTTTGAAAGTTGAGGTCAAAGGATGTTGCTTCGGTGAAGGTGCAGTGGAGAGGTCGGCCCGTGAAGGAGGCTACCTGGGAGACCGAGCGGGAGATGCGGAGCAGATACCCTCACCTATTTGAGGCTTCAGGTATGTTTCTTGAGTCGCTCGAGGACGAGCATTTGTTTAAGTTGGGGAGGATATGACGACCTGACCCGTCATCTCATGAGTCACTGCTCTGTTTTCCCTATTTTCTACTTCTTTATGCTTCATTATCTGTGTCTTGTGTGAACGAGTTGGTTTGGATTGATTTTAGAAGGAAATGCGATACTTAGTCTCTTTAAGGAAAGCTTAGTTTGGAAAAGTCAACCGGATGTTGACTTATGAGTTAGAGGGCTCGGATATGATTTTCGGTGATTGGTTAGCTTTGGGGGATGATTTGTGACTTAGGAGTGTGATCGAAAGTAATTTTGGAGGTCCGGTGTGGAATTAGGCTTGAATTGGCGAAGCTGGTATTTTGGCGAATTCCGGTTGATAGGTGAGATTTTGATCCGAGGGTCGGAATGGAATTCCAAGAGTTGCTGTAGCTTCTTTAAGTGATTTGGGATGTGTGTGTAAAATTTCAGGTCATTCGGAGGTGTTTTGGTTAGGTTTTTGATCGAATGCGTATTTCGGAAGTTTTTGAAGAACTTAGGCTTGAATTCAATGAGAATTGATGGTTTTGGTGTTGTTTGAGGTGTTTTAAGGATTGGAACAAGTTTGGGAGATGTTTTAGGATATGTTGGTGCTTTCATTTGAGGTCCGAGTGTCCTCGGGTGTGTTCCGGATGGTCAATCGAACCAATTTTGGCATTTGGGAGTTGCAGGTTTTTCAGTTCGGTGTTGCAGAGGTTTAACCCTTCGCGTTCGCGTAGAGTGAGTTGCGAACGCGTAGAAGGAATTTGAGGGCCAGGAATTTAGGCCTTCGCGTTCGCGTTTGAGACCTCGCGATCACGGAAGGTAAGGAGATCAGGCATCGCGTTCGCGTGAAGGTCATCGCGTTTGCGTATAAGAGCTGGGGTCCAGTGGTGAGTTGTTCGGTTGAGGGTCGCTTTCGCGTAGGTTTAAGGACCTAGGGCTTTGCGTTCACGTGTGGGATACCGCATTCGCGAAGGGTAAATTGGTCAGTGGAAAGTTTGTTCATCGCAAACGCGAGTGGGCCCTCGCGTTCGCATAGGGTAAAATGTCAGCTGGACAGAAGGGTTTTAACAACATTTCCTCCGCGAGCTAAGTCATATTTTCCTCCATTGTTGATCGCTTTAAGAGCTCTTTGGGAGAAATTGAAGAGGTTTTCGACTGGGATTGATTGGAGGTGAGTCCTATGAACTAAAAACGTGATTATTATGCGAAATTAACCTTGAAATTCATGGAAACTTGGCTAAAATGGGAAGAAATAGGGCTTGAGTTTTTGAAATTTTAAATTGGGATTTGAAGGGATATTTGAGCTCGAATTTGAGAGTTCTTGATATGTATAGACTCGTGGCGAGATAAGGAACCCGTTGATGTAAAAATTTCTGAGATTCGAGAAGTGGGCTCGGGGCTCGGGTTTTGCTAATTTCGAGATTTTTGGTATTTTTCAATTGTTTTTGATTGGGTATTGTTTCTTTAGCATATTGTGACATATTCGTTGTGGTTTTGATCAGATTCGACGCGCGAGGAGGCCGATTTGATAGGCAAGGGCATAACGAGCTAGAGTTTGGCCGACTTGAGGTGAGTAATGATTATACATGATGTCCTGGGGGTGTGAAACTCCTGATTTGCACAACGTAGTGCTATGTTGAGGTGAGACACATGCTGTATGATGAGCGTGGGGTCCACTACTACTGGGAATTGAGACTTGGTCCATCCCGATTGATTATTCTACTGCATTTTGACTGAGATTTAACTATTATCATTATGATTTAGCCTAGTTGCCATGTTTGGGGCCTTGCACCGACCTGTAGAACCCTTAGGGGCATTGTTACAGATTGACCTCACTTTACTTGTTAAAAATCATACCCTCAGTCATGTTTTTAACTGATTAATATAATATGAACTGGCTTTTGAAATTGCTAATCCGGAATGAAGGTAATATATGGGCTGAGATCCCTATCCTATATTAGTATGCCCGAGAGGCTATGTTATATTGAATGAGAGGGGTCAAGAACCAATAGTGAGGATGTTTTATATATTATGGATTGGGCTGCACGCCGCAGCAATATATTTATATGGATCGGGCTGCAAGTTGCAGCAAGTGTATACTTATATATATTGATCGGGCTGTGGGCTGCGCGTCGCAACAATATAGCGCTTGGGCTGTAGGAGCCCCTCTGGAGTCTTCACACCCCCAGTGAGCGCAGTCGACTATTATTATGGATCGAGCTGCGTGCCACGGTGATATACGGATCGGGCTGCACGCCGCAGCGATATTATGATGAATTCGGTTATTGTGAAGAGTATATGAGATGAGTACTGGTTTTAAGGAATTTTCCTGACTTTTTCTCATTATTTGCTGTTTAAATGTTCTTACTGCTTTGATATAGAACTGCTTAGTGCTTTTACGTGATTTCATACTGTTAGTCATTATTTATTTTTATTACTCATTGGGTCGGAGCACTCACATTACTCCCTGCACCGTGTGTGCAGATCCTGGTGTTCCTGGGGCATAGTTCGAGCTATTCTACAGTTCAAATTTTACCAGAGTTATCGAGGTAGCTGTATGGCATCTGCAGACCCGATTTCTCCCTCTATCTTTCTTTACTTTTCCGCATTTTTAGATTGTTCTTGTATCAGAATATTGGGCTCATGTACTAGAGGCTTTTGACTCGTGACACCGGATCGGTGGGCTTTTGTAGAGATTATTATTATAGTTTTCGCACATTTCGTCTTTATTTCAGACTTCTATTCACATCAGTTTGGTAATTTATTCCTGTTAATCGACATTGAATTTTTAATAAAAAGGTATTGAGAGTTGAATTGGTCGGGGTTGCCTAGCATGGTGTTGGACGCCATCACGATCGGGGTTGGGGTCGTGATAATGCATGGCAATAATTCTCATTCTAGCCCCCTAACTAATCTAATTACCACTACTACCACGCCAAGAACAGTTTGCAACGACATCCCAATCTCTTCTACCTACTTAAACCCCTCTACCAACATAATTAATCCTTGCATGAATAATAGAATACAAGAACAACACCTGTCCCAAGACTTTCCCACTGCCACACAAATGGCTGAAGAAACTGAACACGTACTAGGGACAAAATCTAACCAAAATCCTATTAAACCCATCGTCTCATGAAATCCTCAAAGCATGCAAATAGAGGTAATAAGTAGTGACCCTCCCTAGAACACTAGAAAAACCTAGTTACTCCAATAGAAGAATACCTCAACTCCCTTAATATAAACCAACACTCAATTGGTAAACATGCCAAGAATCCCCATATCTCAACGAAGAAGATATCATCTAGTTCAAATCCTAAGACACCAACGAGCCTATACAATTTCCAATCCTCCAATCCCCCAGTCATCACAAACGAACAACCAAGTCTTCTTTGTTCAACCGCCACTCCCTCAAGACTGCCAACCCCTCTCTTAGTTAGAACAAGGGCTAATGGTGCATGCAATATCATTAAACATGATATTGGATGGCTAGGAAACTGTGATAGTACTCCAAAATTCCCACTTCCTAGCCCAGTTAGTGTCGGAAGGGATGCATGGCAATAAGCAACTACTTAAACCATGTCTGGTTGAACAACATATTACACCCTCTAGAACCCTCAATGCATCCCAACCTAGCCCAAACCATGAGAAACTAATAGATTCTACTACCTCACTTCAATCCAATCCAAACACAGAATATGCAAATGGATCTCCCATTCTTCCCACCAGGGGAGATCTCAAACATGAATCCCATATTCATGCCTTCATCAATTCCAAACAGTCATGCAACAAATCAGATGACCAACCAAATGCAAAATCCTCCACATGCAAACAGTATTAAACATAATGCTTCACATGATCAAAACAATGCTCCACAACAGCACCCACTTCCCAATCAACCAGAACAAGAAGATCATCCAATAGAGAATGTAGAGGAATTGAACCTACTGGGGTCATACCAAATCCTAGAGTTTTCAAGTCTAAACGAGGTAAAGGTATATCTATTCAGGAAAATGCGGGAGAAGAGGTATGTTCTCAGTTGTCCCCAACACTCTACAAATTCTCGATGGATGTCAGACCTCTATAGGATCCCACTGTTGGGAACCATGCAATGATACTAGTTCCCCCGATCAAGAGGAATCCAACTTCCCTTCCATAGAGAATGAGGGATAATGGTCACATGCGCAACCCTAATCTTCTAGATATGATGCCTCATCCAATAAACTTTATCATTTGGAACATATAGGGTGGTAATAACGATGCTTTTTGAAGAAACTTTAGGAAAATGATCGATACTCACAATCCTAGCTTTGTCACCTTACCGGAGACTTGTATGGATAACCACATCTCTCTTCTTAATGATTTTAATTTCACCCAAATGATTGAAGTCCCAACAGAGGGATAGTTTGGAGGGTTGGTGATATTGTGGAAATCAGATGTTGTCACAGTGAAGGATTTTGTGAGAAGAAACCAAGAGATACATGCTAATGTTGAGGTACGTCCATTAAATATTTCTTGGCTCTTTTCATCAGTTTATGCTAGCACTAAGATGGCAAACATAAATAATCTTTAGAGTAATATTGAAGCTATTTATGAAACCTATAATGGACCATGTCTTCTAAAGGGGATTTTAATGACGCCTTCTGTATGGATGATAAGTTTGGGGTAAAAAAATCAATTATAGACGTAACTCTCTTTTGTGGACTAGTATTAATCAATGCAATCTTTTTTATCTTGGTTTTAAAGGATGCAAATATATGTGGTCTAACCACCGTAGAAAATCTAACCATTTAATTATGGAACGCTTAGATAGAATTTTTGTAAACAAAAATTGGATGAGTATGTTACCTAAGGCTGTTGTTCTCCACATTCCAAAAACTCACTCTGACCACAACCCCTTGTTACTCCAACTATTCCCAAACAATACTTACCACAATGGAAAACCCTTTAGACTTGAATCTATTTGGTGTAAACATCCTGACTTTGTTAATATAGTAAGGGCTTGTTGGCAAACGAATGATCTTACTAAAGCTCAAAAGATTTTCAAAGAAAAAGTCATTCCTTGGAAAAATAATACCTTTGGTGATATTTTTAAGAAGAAAAAAAAGACTTCTGGTCTGTCTAGATGGGATTGAAAATTCCCCCAAGTACCAAACTAGTCTCTTTCTAATGAATCTAGATAACTCTCCAACAAGAGTATAATGCTCTCCTAAAAATGGTAAAAGACTTCTGGAAGCTCCGTTCAAGAATAACTTGGTGCAATGAAGGAAATGCAAATACTTAATAGGAAACATATTAACTCTATAATGTATTTTAAGGATTCCGAAGGAAAATGGATTATTGATGCTAAATCCATTCTAGAACATACTCTCAACTATTTTAAAAATTCCTACAAGACTTCTAAAACTGTTAGTAAGATGGCTACTTTTAAAAATTATGACAATAATTTTCTAAAAATGATTTACTCATCCTTGATGAATCTCTTACTAAGGAAGAAATCAGAAAATCTATTTTTTCTTTTAAACCCTTCAAGGCACTGGGCCCGGATGGAATTCACCCTTTCTTTTATCAAAGATATTGGAATATAGTTGGTGATTCTATTATTAAATTATGTCATGAGGTTTTTGAATCACAATCCGTCCTTGTGGGCACTAATGACACTTACTTGTGCCTTATCCCCAAAATTGACAATGCTACTGATCTAAAAAACTTTAGACCTATCGGGCTTTGTAATACGGTTTATAAAATAATTACCAAAATTATTGCTAATAGACTACAATAATCCTCCCAACTATCATTAGCCCAACTCAATCTAGTTTCTTAAAAAAAAGGAGAGCTAGCGACAATGTTATTATTATTGAAGAAATTATCAATAATATGTGCACCTCTAATAGTTATAAATATGATATGTTATTAAAAATTGACCTTGAGTTTCATTCTTTAACTTTTCTCCAAAAATGTCTAAACTCATTATGCATTGCGTTTGCACAAGTCAAATTGGAATTCTTGTCAATGTATCAAAGACCAAATACTTCAGCCGTAGTAGAGGAATTTACCAAGGTGATCCCATGTCTTCATACATATTTATACTATGTATGGAACTTATGTCTAGGATAATAGATAATCAAGTACATACAATGATGTGGTATCTTGTTAGAATTAACCCTAGGGGTCCTTATTTTTCTCACCTTTTTTGCGGATGATTTAACCCTAATTAGTAAAGCCGACCAAAAGACGGGTAATGTATTAAGTGTTGCCTTAATCTGTTCATGGAGGAAACATGCTTGTCTATTAATTATGCCAAATCCAGGCTTGTGTTCCCCAAATAAATGTCTTCGAGACATTATTACCCATTTTGCTAACTTATTCAATATGAAGTCAAGCGTTGAGTTTGGGAAATACCTTGGTTTCCCCATTTAAAACTTCAAACCTAAGACCAAGGACTTTCAATTTATCATTGATAAAATGCGGGCTAAACTCTCTCTTTGGAAAACTAATCTTCTTAATATCACGGTAAAACCACATTAGCATCCTCCGCCCTTAATGTTATACCCTATTATGTAATGCAATATACAATAATTCCACAAAAGTCTTAAGCCAAATAGATAAAATACAAAGAGATTTCATATGGGACACCACTAACACTAAGAAAAAACTTCACTTAGTGAATTGGAAGACTGTCAATAAGTAAAATCAGAAGGAGGACTAGGAATTTTCTCAGCCTTTAAAAAATATAGTGTGCTCCTTACTAGTATCAGTTGGAGACTTATCAATTTTCCTAAAAATCCTTGGGCTCAATTAATTTCTAGTAAATATCCCCATAAAAAATCCTCTAAAAATTATTCCTTTATTTGAGTAGCTATAGTGAAAGGATATAAAATCTTAATGCAAGTAACCTTGTGGCATCCTTGTAAAAATTCTAATATTAATGTTTGGACCTCTAGATGGATCCATAATGCCCCTAGCCTTAGAAATAATATAGAAGGACCTCCCCAAAAATCGGATCATACAATCTCTCTTCAACACCTCATAAATGATGATCACTAGGATCTTTCAAAAATATCCTTCGATCTTCCCAGCGACTTAATCAAAAATATCAAAGCTACTCATATTCCTTTATGCTCGAATGGTAGGATTAGGTGACCTAGGACATGAATAGCAATGGCATGTTTACCTCCAAGTCTTGTTATAAGCTTATAAATGACAACTACTGGTCCAATCCGGATGAAGTATCTAATAATAATTAGATTTGGAATCTCCACTACCCAAATAAAATTATATTCTTTATTTGGCAATGCATGCACAATAAAATCCCATGTAGAGCCCACCTCTATCATATTTGTATTAATATTCATCCCAACTGTCCTATGTGCAAAGAAGGGCCAGAAGATGCCACCCACATCTTCATTAAGTGCCCCATAACTACCTGCTTTTGGTTTAAAATTGGTCTAACAGCGAGTCAAAGTGATGTTCAAACCCACCGATTAATTATCCTAAAGAATTCTAATCTTTAAGGTAGTGAAAACCACTATAAATGGGAAAATATTCTCCCGTTTGTGATTTAGAATCTTTGGAAAAATAGAAATAACAACAATGTAAACAATCTGGACATGGTTCTTAATGCTAATCAAGTTCTTCATCAAATATGGGAATATCTTTGTAACGACCTGGCCGGTCTTTTCATGAGTTACAGCTCATTTCTGCTTCTTTATTTTTTGTTCAGCTATATTATATGGTATCGGGTTGGTTGGTTCGCGTTCGGAGTGGTTTTGGAGAGGTATGAGACACTTAGACTCTTTTGAGTAAGTTTAAGTTGGAAAAGTCAATCAGATGTTGACTTATGGATAAAAGGTCTCGAATGTGAATTTTGATGGTTCAGATAGCTTCATTAGGTAATTTTGGACTTAAGAGCGCGATCGAAATATATTTTGATGTGGTAGATTTAGGCTTGAATTGGCGAAATTGGGATTTTAGCATTTTCCGGTTGGCAGTGGAAAATTTGTTATCGGGGTCAAAATGGGATTGCGGAAATTAGAGTAGGCCCGTTGGATTATTTTTGATGTGTGTGCAAAATTTCAGGTCATTCGGGTGAGGTCTGATAGACTTTTTGATTGTTTGCAGATTTAAGATGGTTTAGAATCCTTAGGCTTGAATCCGAGGGTGATTTGGTGTTTCGGTATTGTTTTGAGTGTTCCGAGGATTGGTACAAGTTTGAATAGTGGTATATGACTTGTTTGTATTTTTGATTGAGGTCCCGGGGGCCTCAGGATAATTTCGTATGGTTATCGGGAAGTTTGGAAATTGGAGGATGCAGCTGAAGCTGCTGGTTCTATCATAACCACCCCCACGGTTAGGGGAACGCAGGTGTGATGATAGTAGAAGCGAGGATCAGCCGCAGAAGTGGCCACAAGTGAAAAGGGCAGGAGCCGCAGGTGCGGAAGAAGGAACGCTCCCGCGCCACCGCATGTGCAGGTAGGGGCTATAGATGCAGTTAAAGGGAATTAAGTGAAAACTGTAGAAATGGTTGGATGGAGCGCAGAAGCAGACCTGAAGGTGTGGGGAATGGACTGCAAGTGCAAAATTGCTGGTCAGAAGCTATATAAACCTCACTTCGTGAATTTCAGTCTTTTATCCACCATTTTTGGCCGAGTTGGAGCTTGGGGACTTCGATTTCAAGGAGGAAATTAAGTGTTTTCAGTGATGTAAGCTACTTGGACCTTGTATCTTATGTTTGTGGCAATTATTCTATGGCATAATCATGGAATTAGATAAGGAATTGGGAGACTAGGGCTTGAGCTTTGGAGAGCTTTGAGTGGTGATTTGAGGGGCCATTTGAGGTCCGATTTTGATGTTCTTGGTATGTATGGACTCGTGCAAGGATGAGAATTCTTGTGAAGTAATTTTTATCAAATTTTGAGATGTGGGCCTGGGGGTCAGGTTTGGTCAATTTCAGGATTTTTGAGTTAATTTGATAACTTTCATATGGGTTCCATTCCTTTAACGTATATTGATGATAATATACTGGTTTTGGTTAAATTCGAAGCATTTGGAGGCTGAATCGAGAGGCAAAGGCATTGTAGGCTAGAGTTTGGCTTGGATTGAGGTAAGTAATGCTTCCAAACTTGGTTTTGAGGGTTCGAAACCTCGAACTATGATTACTATTGAGGTGATACAAATGCCAAGTGACGGGCGTGTGGGTGTGCACCGTGATAACCGCAATAACCGCGGCTTGGATCATTCCATGGCACCGCTTAGTGACTCTTTCTTGCTGATATCTTTGTTGTGATTATGCGATTAAGTTAATGAGCAGTAAATCATGCTAATTATCATGTTAAGGCATCACGCCGATACTGTTGAGACCCGAGAGGTCGTTTCTTGTTGTCATATCATTATCTTCATTGATATTTTATACTCAGTCCTAGTCTCGCTTATTGTTATTTGGAATATCATATCATTGTTCGGGCTAGTATCATGACATTGTGAGCCTGTATGTGTGAGACTAGAGAGTGATGACTAAGTGAGGTCGAGAGCTTGATTTTGAGTTACAATATATGGGATTGGGTTGCATGTCGTAGTGGTTATCTTGATGATTATGATAGTGTTTGGGCTGTAGGAGCCCCTCCAAAGTCTATAACATACCCCCAGTGAGCGGAGTTGCTGATATTGAGGGATGGATCTTCCCTGGACATGGATCTTCTCCATAGGGACGGAACGACCTCAGTACTAGATGACTGTGGTATCTCGGGCCACGGTGTGCAGATTCAGGTATCTCGGGCCACGGTAGCGGTGGCTGATCATTTCAGTTTTGGACTTTCCTTGGAGATAGTGAGGTAACTGCTTGGCGATCGCAGTCTCGCCTTCTCCTTCCTTATCTCCCTCTTAGTGCATTTTTTGGCTATTCTCAAAGTATGTAGTCTTGTTTATTTTGAACAGTTGTAGTAATTTTCTCATGACTTAGTGACACCCGAGGTCGGACTTGTATTTTACGCTTTGTTTTGATTTTTACTTTATATTTTATCAAATTTATGTTAAAAATATGGTTTTACTTAAGTTTTAAATGAAATATGGCTTATTTGGAAATCAGCTGGCTGGCTAATTTTACGATAGATGCCATTCCGACCGGGTCAGTTTTTGGGTCGTGATATGCTAGCATCAGATCCTAGGTTACATAGGTCTCACGGGTCACGAGCAGGTTTAGTAGAGTCTCGTGGATCGGTATAGAGATGTCTGTACCTATCCTCGGGAGGCTATAGAACCTTTGGGAAAAACTTCATGTTCTTGAATTCTTTTCGTACGAATCTATTGATTCTGGTACTAAACTTCTGTTATTCTATTCTCTCAAAGATGGTGAGGACACGTGCTACTGGTGAGGACGGACGACCACCAGTGCCATCAGTTGGGGCCACTAAAGGCCATAGTTGCGGTAGAGGCCATGGTAGGGGTAGGGGTGTAGCCCATACAACAGCTAGGGCAATACCTGTAGATCCACCAACCACCCTAGTTCATGATCAGGCTCCAGTGGGGGATGCTCTAGCAGTACCAGCTCAGGCAGCGACTGTGCCTAATTTTATTCCGGGTGTCCAAGAGACCTTGGCTCAAATTCTAACTGTGTGCACCAGTCTTGCTCAGGTGGTCACAATTAATATTACAATAGCTACTTCTCAGGCCGGAAATGATACCCAGACTCCCACCGCCCATACACCCGAGCAGGTTGTTCATGGACTACAGACAATAGAGGCACCACCAACACAGTTGGTTGCACTTGCTCAGGATTATGTAGTTCCAATTATGCCTGATGACGAGCAACGTCGATTGGAGAGGTTTGGTATACTTTAGCCTTTGACTTTCAGCGGTGCAGAGGGAGAGGATGCCCAAGGTTTTTTGGACAATTATCAGAGGATGTTACGTACAATAGGTATTCTGGAGACTAGTGGGGTCTCATTTATTGCTTTTCAGTTTTCTGGAGCTGCCTTCACTTGGTGGGAGGCTTATGAGCGGCGTAGGCCTGTTGGTGCAGCGCGCCTTACCTGGAAGCAATTCTCCGCTCTCTTTCTAGAGAAGTATGTGCCGTAGTCCGTAGAGAGGAGCTGCGTAGGCAGTTCGAGCAGTTGCATCAGGATCATATGATTGTGATGTAGTATGAGATGAGGTTTTCTGAGTTAGCCTGTCATACTGTTTGGTTGGTTCCTACAGACAGGGAGAGGATCGGGAGATTCATGGATGGCCTCGCTTATCAGCTACGGATTCTTATGACTAGAGAGAGGGTGTCTGGTGATTCTTTTGAGGAGGTGGTTGACATTGCTTGAGAGATAGAGTTGGTTCACCTCTAGGAGCAAGTTGAGAGGAAGGCCAAGAGGCCTCGGGGATCTGGTAGTTTTAGTGGTGTTCCTTCGGGAGGTCAGTTTCAGCACGGCGAAGACCATCCATTCAGACATGCTCAGCCAGCCCGTTCGGGCCACTGTGGTGGATCATCTGGCCATGGTTCTCATTGTTCACATCAGGGTCACTCATCTATCAGTGCCCTTCTTGCTCAAAGTTTGACTTGGGCACCATCAGTTCAGGGCTCATCTATGCCTGGTTCTTCTAGTGGGCATCCCGGTGTGCGGGGCTCCCTTTAGTCCCCAATGCTATTTTTCTGGAGAGGTTACTTTAAGTGTGGAGATTTGGGTCATATCAAGAGGTTTTGTCCCCGTCTTATGGGAGGTTCATCTCAACATAGGTGTCAACCTTCGACTTCAGCACCAGTTACTTCCCCACCCGCTAAGTCAACTAAGGGTAGAGGTCAGTTAGCTAGGGGTCACCCTAGAGGGAGAGGTCGATCAGGTGGTGGTCAAGCCCATTTCTATGCCCTCCTAGCCAAACCAGATTTTATTGCTTCAGATGCTGTGATTACAAGTATTTTCTTAGTATGCCACAGAGATGCCTCTACATTATTTGATCCTGGTTCCACTTTTTCATATGTGTCATCATATTTTGCTTGTTATTTGGACATGCCCCGTGAGTCTCTTGTTTCATCTGTTCATGTATCTACTTTGGTGGGCAATACTATTATTGTAGACCATGTATATCGGTTGTGTGTGGTAACTATTGGGGGTTTGGATACCCGAGTGGATCTCATGTCACTTAGTATGGTTGATTTTGATGTGATATTGGGCATATATTGGTTATCTTCATGTTGTGCTATTTTGGACCGCCATGCTAAGACAATGACATTGGTTATGCTGGGGTTGCCACGAATTGAGTGGCAAGGTTCGACGGATTATGTACCCAGTAGAGTGATTTCATTTTTGAAGGCCCATCGGATGGTTGGGAAGGGTTATCTTTCTTATCTGGCCTTCGTGAAGGATGTTAGTGCAGAGACTCCTACCATTTATTCAGTTCAGGTAGTAAGGGACTTTCTGAATGTGTTTCCTGTAGACCTGTCGGGCATGCCACTAGATAGGGATATCAATTTTGGTATTGATTTGGTGCCGGGCACTCAGTCCATTTCTATTCTACCGTAATCGTATGGCACTGGCGGAGTTGAAGGAGCAGCTTCATGAACTCCTTAATAAGGGGTTTATTAGGCCTAGTGTGTTGCCGTGGGGTGCGCTTATTCTATTTGTGAAGAAGAAAGATGATATTATGAGGATATGCATTGATTACAAGCAGTTGAACAAGGTCACAATCAAGAACAAGTATTCTTTGCCTCGTATTGATGATTTATTTGACCAGCTTCAAGGAGCAAGGGTGTTCTCCAAGATTGATCTCCGTTCAGGGTATTGCCAGTTGAAGATCATGGACTTGGACATTCTTAAGATAGCTTTCAGGACCCGGTATAATCATTATGAGTTCCAAGTGATGTCTTTTAGGCTGACCAATGCCCCGGCAACGTTCATGCATTTGATGAATATCGTGTTTCGTCATATCTTGACTTATTTGTCATTGTATTCGTTGATTATATTCGAGTGTAATCGTGTATTCAAGAGGAGCACGTGGAGCATTTGAGAGTTGTGTTACAACGGTTGAGAGAGGAGAAGCTTTATGCAAAGTTCTCCAAGTGTGAGTTTTGGCTCAGTTTAGTGGCTTTCTTGGGGCACGTGGTGTCCAATGAGGGTATTCAGGTTGATCCGAAGAAGATAGAGGCGGTTCAGAGTTGGCCCATACCATCCTCAGCTACAAAGATTCATAGTTTTCTTGGTTTGGTGATCGATTACCGTCAGTTCGTTCAGGGATTTTCATTTATAGCATTACCTTTGACCAAATTAACTAAAAAAGGTGCTCCTTTCATATGTTTGGGTGAGTGTGAGGTGAGCTTTCAGAAGCTCAAGAACGCCTTGACCATAGCTCTAGTGTTAGTTTTGCCATCAGCTTCAGGTTCATATACAATGTATTGTGATTCTTTGAGAGTTGGTATTAGGTGTGGGTTGATGCAGGAAGGTAGAGTGATTACTTATGCTTCTTGTTATTTAAAGCCCCATGAGAAGAACTACCTCGTTTATGATCTAGAGTTGGCTGCCATTGTTCATGCGTTGAAGATTTGGATGCATTATTTGTATGGTGTTTACTGATCATCGTAGCCTCCAATACTTGTTCAAGTAGTAGGATCTCAATTTGAGGCAACGGAGATGGTTCGAGCTTCTAAAGGACTATGATATCACTATTTTGTACCATCCGGGAAAGGCCAATGTTGTGGCCGATGCCTTGAGTTGGAAGGCGGTGAGTATGGGAAGCTTGGCGTATATTTCTATTGGGGAGAGACCTTTTGATGTTGATGTTTAGGACCTGGCCAATCGCTTTGTGAGGTTGGATATTTCAGATCCCAATCGGGTCTTAACTTATGTGGTTTCTTGATCTTCCTTGTTTGATTGCATCAGAGAGAGCCAATATGATGATCCTTATTTGCTTGTCCTCAAGGACAAGTTCCAGCACGATGATGCTAGAGATGTGACTATTGGTGATGATGGAGTATTTGGTATGCATGGATGGATATGTGTGACCCATGTAGATGGGCTTAGGGAGTTGATTCTAGAGGAGGCTCATAGCTCGCTGTATTCCATCCATCCGGGTGCCGTGAAGATGTTACAGGACTTGAGACAACATTATTGGTGGTGAAGAATGAAGAAGGATAATATGGGATTTGTAGCTCGGTATCTCAATTGTCAGTAGGTGAAATATGAGCATTAGAGACCAGGTGGCTTGCTTCAGAAGATAGATATTCCAGAGTGGAAGTGGGATCATATCACTATGGACTTTGTAGTTGGACTTCCACGGACTTTGAAGAAGTTCGATGCAATTTGGGTGATTGTGTATCGGCTGACCAAGTCCATGCACTTCATTCCTGTGTATACTACCTATTCTTTGGAGCGGTTAGCAAATATTTATATTCGGAAGATTGTTCGCTTGCATAGTATCCCAGTTTCCATCATTTCAGATAGAGGTACTCAATTCACTTTGCAGTTTTAGAGGGTCGTGCAACGAGAGTTGGGTACTCAGGTTGAGTTGAGCACAACTTTTCACCTTCAGACGAACAGGCAGTCCGAGCGCACTATTCAGATATTGGAAGACATGTTGCGCTCTTGTGTAATTTATTTTGGGGGTTCATGGGATCAGTTTCTACCGCTCATGGAGTTTGCTTATATCAACAATTATCAGTCGAGTATTCAGATGGCTCCATAAGAGGCTTTATATGGGAGACAGTGTAGATCTCCAATTTATTAGTTTGAGCCAAGTGAGGTTAGGCTTTTGGGTACATACTTGGTACATGATGCTTTGGACAAGGTGAAGGTGATTCAGGATCGGCTTCGTAGAGCGCAGTCAAGACAAAAGAGTTATGCTGACAGGAAGGTCTGTGATGTGTCTTACATAGTTAGGCAGAAGGTTCTACTAAATGTTTCACCCATGAAGGGTGTTATGAGATTTGGGAAGAAGGGTAAATTTAGTCCTCGGTTCATTGGGCCTTTTAAGGTGCTTCGGAGGATTGGGGAGGTGGCTTATGAGCTTGCTTTGCCACCCAACTTGTCGAGTATGCATATGGTATTTCATGTTTCTATGATCCAGAAGTATATTGGGGATCTGTCTCATGTTTTGGATTTCAGCACAGTTCAGTTGGACGGTGATTTGACTTATGATGTGGAGCCAGTGGCTATTTTGGAGCGTCAGGTTCAAAAGTTGAGATCCAAGGATATAACTTCGGTGAAAGTGCAGTGGAGAGGTCAGCCCATGGAGGAGGCTACCTGGGAGACCGAGTGGGAGATACAGAGCAGATATCCTCACCTATTTGACGCTTCAGGTATGTTTCTTGACTCGATCGAGGATGAAAGTTTATTTAAGAGGGGGAGGATGTAACAACCCGACCGGTCGTTTTATGAGTTACTGCTCCGTTTTACCCATTTATGCTTCATTATATTTTGTTCATCTTTATTATGTGGTATCAGGTTGGTTAGTTTGGATTCGGACTGGTTTTGGAGAGGTATGAGACACTTAGTCTCTTTTGAGTAAGTTTAGGTTGGAAAATTCAACCGGATGTTGAATTATGTGTAAACGGACTCAGATGTGAATTCTAATGGTTCAGATAGCTTCGTTAGGTGATTTGAGACTTAAGAGTGTGATCAGAATGTATTTTGGAGGTCCGTGGAAGATTTAGGCTTGAATTGGCAAAATTAAGATTTTGGCGTTTCCCGGTTGGTAGTGCAAAATTTGTTATCGGGGTCGGAATGGGGTTTCGAAAATTGGAGTAGGTCCGTTGGCTTATTTTTGATGTGTGTGTAAAATTTTAGGTCATTTGGGTGAGGTTTGATAGGCTTTTTGATCGTTTGCGGATTTCGAAAGTTTTGGAATCCTTAGGCTTGAATCTGAGGGTGATTTGGTGTTTCGGCATTGTTTTGAGTGTTCCGAGGATGGTACAAGTTTGAATAGTGGTATATGACTTGTTCGTATTTTTGGTTGAGGTCCTGCGCTCCTTAGGATAATTTTGGATGGTTATCGGGAACTTTGGAAATTGGAGGATGCACCTAAAGTTGCTGGTTCTGTCATAACCGCACCTGCGGTTAGGGGACCGTAGGTGCGTGATTGCAAAAGTGAGGATCAGACGAAGATGCGGCCCAAGTGAAAATGGCAGGAGCCGCATATGCGCAAGAAGGAACATACCTGACCACAAGTGTGGGTAGGGGTCATAGATACGGTTAAGGGGAATTAAGTGAAAACCACAGAAGAGGTTCGATGGAGCGCAGAAGTGGTCCCACAAGTTCGGGAAATGGACCGCAGGTGCGAAATCGCTGGGCAGAAGCTATATAAACCTCACCTCGCAAATTTCAGTCTTTTATCCACCATTTTTGGCCGAGTTGAAGCTTGGGGACTTCGATTTCAAGGAGGAAATTAAGTGTTTTCAGTGAGGTAAGCTACTTGGACCTTGTATCTGATGTTTGTGGCAGTTATTCTGGTACAATCATGAAATTATTGGAGAAATTAGAAAAGGAATTGGGAGACTAGGGCTTGAGTTTTTGAGAGCTTTGAGTGATGATTTGAGGGGCCATTTGAGGTCTGATTTTGATGTTCTTGGCATGTATGGACTCGTGGGAGAATGAGCATTCTTGTGATGTGATTTTTATCGTATTATGAGATGTGGGCTGGGGGTCAGGCTTTGCCAATTTCATGATTTTTGAGTTAATTTGATAATTTTAGTATGGGTTTCATTTCTTTAGCATTGTATACGGTAAGATCGGAGGGTCCAATTTTCAGTCATTACGACGCTTCATAAGCACTTTTCCAAAGGCTTGAGACTGTGTTCGAGATTCACACCCGAGGGATTATCGACGTCGACCTCGGGGCAGTACAAATCGATAGTTATGGTGAAAAAGTGGGAAGTTCCCAAGGCATGTGACTAAGGCTGACCAAGTTTATTTGGCTAGTTCAAGCTCGTATCGTGGCATTACATGGCTATACCAACGATATATCTTTGTAATAAATGCATTTGTACTATTTTGGTATCCCCCCTCATATATAAAAGAGGCCTTTGTCATTTTGTAAGGGGCATCTGATACACAAGAATATTCTCTCTGATTTCTAACTTAACATATTCTCTTGATTTCACTACTTACATTTATTGCTCATATTCATCGTGTTCTATTTATTGCTCATTATTGGTCATAGAGCCGCCATCAAATTTATCATAACTTTTAATCCTCCATCGACTGCCTTTAGCAAGGCATCCGACTCAACCTCGAGGCCCTGTATACGCAAGCTCGAGGCCCCCGATTTCCAGCCATTCAATATGGTTATTACACTGTTTTCAAGCTATTATCTTATTTTTCAGTCTTTTACGCTATTGCCTAACAACTAGCATAAAAATAGATCACATATTTTTAGAACCACAAAATAAAATCTAATTGTAATTACCATTTTCAAGGTAAATAGTTTGGCTCCCACCGTGGGGCTAAAAATAATAGTGATTGTTTTCTTGCTGGTTTACTACATAACGCAAGTTGTCTTTCACGATTTTTCTTGTCCAAGATTTTTGATTTTAGGTCAAAATGTCTAACTCAGTAAACACACATGAAAACAACAATCTTGAGGACTATGGAGAAAATGGTGTGGCTGTTCTAGGCGTTGGTGTACCACCACGAAACCCTAAGGATGCACCAGAACCAATTCTCGTGGACGTGGTCTGGCACAACGCTCAACACGTTGAAATTAGCTCCCACACCAACAGGAGCATACACCAAGGAGATCAACAAGAAGCTAAAAAAACCCGACTTAGGAAGAATAAGGGATTAGGCTTCACGTCATCTTCAAGATGTTACAAGCACAACAGTTGGCAATTGCTCAGCTGAAAAGCCACCAGAAAACTCCCCGCACGGTAGCTCCACAAACGGCTCCCCGAGTCGAGCAGGTAATAGAAAGATCAAGCAACAACTTATCGGCAGCCAACCCCGCCATCATAAAGATGCTCGAGGACCTCACAAAGAGGATCGAGTCGAGTGATAAGAAGATAAAAGCCAGCGACAAGAAGGTAGAGATCTACAATTCTAGGGTCGATCAAATTTTGGGCGTACCCCCGATCCTGAAAGGTGTAGATTCGAAAAAGTTCGTACAAAAGCCGTTCCCACAGGAAGCAGACCCAAAACCTATTCCAAAAAAGTTTAGAATGCCCGACCTTCCGAAGTACAATGGAACCTCGGACGCCAATGAACACGTCACTGCTTACACTTGTGCAGTTTAGGGCAACGACCTAAAAGACGACGAGATCGAATCCGTCCTACTATAAAAGTTTGGAGAGACACTTTCAAAATGGGCAATGATGTGGTATCAAAACCTAGCCCCAAACTCGATAGATTCATTTGCCATGTTTGCTGATTCTTTCATAATGGTACATGTTGGAGCCATAAGGTAATTACAAGAAAATTCAGCGTTTTCAAAATCAAACAAAGGGAGATTGAGATGTTGCGAGAGTTCATATCTCACTTTCAAATGGAATGAATGGAACTACCACCAGTATCTGACAACTGGTCAGTTCAGGCCTTCAGTCAAGGTTTGAACGAGCGAAGCTCGGTAGCTTCGAAACAGCTGAAGCAGAACTTAGTCGAGTATCCCGCCGTGACTTGGTCGGACGTACACAACCGATACCAATAAAAGATAAGGGTCGAAGACGATCAAATAGGAGTCCCTTTGGGATCGGTATATCCTAGAAGGCTTCCGGCAAAGGAGTCAAAGCCAAACAAAAAGAGATACCAACCATATAATGTAGATAGAAGAAATGCCCCGAGGCGCAACATACCACGCAATGACCGAGGGATGGATCGAGTCCAGAATCCTTGGGGATTCGTTAGCAGAGCTGAATTCGATAGGCACACAGGGCAGATAGAGGCACCCTGCTTGTTGGAATACAACTTCAATGTCGACATTTCAGACATCGTATTCGCCATTGGTAAAATCAGAGACACCGAGTGGCCAAGGTCTATACGATCAGACCTTTCGCAGAGTAACCATAACTTAGTGTGTGAATTTCACAACACACACGATCGCAGGATCGAAGATTGCCGACAATTCCAAGAAGAAGTAGCCCGACTACTCAGCAAAGGTCACCTATGAGAATTCCTCAGTGACCGAGCCAAAAATTAGTTCTAGGAAAGAGAGGCGACCAAGAAGAGTGAAACAGACGAGCCACAACATGTCATCCACATGATCGTCGGAGGTATCAATACTCAAAATGAACCCATAGTCAGGAGAACAAAAATATCCATCACTATGGAAAAGCGAACTCGAGGTTACATACCCGAGGACGCCCTCACATTCAGCAATGAAGACATCGAGGCTCTATCTCAGCCCCATAATGACGCATTGGTAATTTTTTTCTTGTAAATACATTTCAAATTAAGCGTGTGCTTGTGGATCCAAGTAGCTCAACTAATATCATCAGGTCGAGGATGGTTGAGTAGCTCGAACTGCTCGATCGGATCGTGTTCGCCTCTCGAGTCCTTAACGAATTCAACATGGCAAGGGAAATAACAAAAGTAGAAATCACCCTCCCAGTTAACGTGGATGGCACAACCCAAAATGTCAAGTTTCATGTCATCGAAGGGGATATGAGATACAACTCCTTACTCAGAAGGTCGTGGATACACTGCATAAGCGCAGTACCATCCACTCTCCATCAAATGATGAAATTTCCGACAAAGGATGGGATAAAAACTATCTACGGGGAACAGCATGCAACAAAAGAGATGTTTGCAGTGCACGATGTGGCACCGGCACCAATAACTCCACCATCAAAGGAGCCAAAGGATAAGCAAACAGTAAAATAGCAATAACAAGTTATATTCTTGGCTACACCCGAGTAAACAAACAAATGACCGTGTAGTGTCCTAAAAGCAAATGTTCGAAGCACATCGAGGTTCAAGGCGCCATCGACACTAAGGTATAATCATCTCCTTTTTTAGTTACATTTTGCACTAACCTGTTTGCAGGTATCCAATCTAAACAGCCGAAGCGCTTTCCAACTTGAAGGCCTTAGGTTCCAAAAGCATACGTTGCACTCTTTTCCTTCGACCGGGTTTTTATCCCAAGAAGGGTTTTAACGACAAGGTTTTTAACAAGGCAACATCTATATGCTACCTAAGGAAGGCTCAAAATGTATTCAGGGCTTCTCTTCAATTAACCTCGAATACTAGGGGCATCCCCCTGGAAGGACACCTCCTTGGAGAAGCCAAGATGCGCTAAATAGGGTCTCGATAGGAAAATGATGTACCGGGCCAAACGGTCGGACGAACCGTGCCCGTATAGAATAACCGAGACCTTAACAAAGAAAACGTGTATACTTGTACCAAGTAATCGAAAAATACTTCCCCCTCCATTAATGTATTTCGGATTTCAAAGAAGTTCGATATTTTTTGCAAAAACGGCTACAGAGCCAAAAATGTCCCGAACACTCAGGGACTGACGTCAAAAACTCGAAGCCGTATGACCCCTAGGTCGGAAGATCCGAACTTGTATGCGCTAAATGAGGAAACATCAAAAATGGCCCCAGAAGCCAAAAACGTTTCGAACACTCGGGGACTGGCATAAAAAACTCGAGACCGTGTGACCCCCCGAGATCGAAACGCTTTAAACTCGTTGCCCTCAATGAGTAGGGGTGTTCAAAACCGATCCAAAATAAAAAACTGAACCGAAATCAAAGTCTAATAGCTTATTGGTATCAGGTTAGTGGTTTAACAGAACTAATTGAAATGTTTTTATCAACGACTTATCAGTTTGGGAGCGGATTATTCAATTTTTTTAATGGATAATCCGTTAACCCGTTAAGAATATATATATATATATATATATATTTATCCATATATATATATATATATATATATATATATTTATCCATATATATATATATTAAATATCAAAAACCTTTCCACTTCCAGAGATTGCACTATTGAAGATCCATTTGGAGATTGCACTGTTGAAGAACTTGAAGAATGACAACATCATAGTACTATATCGTGTCTGAAAAACAGTGAACATAACATCCTCAATTTCATAACTGAGGAATGTGCCTCTGGTAATTTGAGGGATTATAGGAAGAAGCATCGTCATGTTTCGATTAAGGCGTTGAAGAAGTGGTCTAGGCAAATACTATAGGGCTTGGATTATCTGCACACTCATGACCCTTGTGTTATTCATGGAGATCTCAATTGCAGTAACAACTTTATCAATGTCAATATGGGAAAGGTAATGAATCAACTCATTCAATTTTCTTTAGTTAATGTAGCCTACAATGTACGATGTGTTCTGCTTTTTCCACTCTCCAACATAGATTGAATTAGGCCGATAAACCACCCGGTAAGAGTTAAACCGATATCAATCCACCCGATATCTTATCAGGTGGCTAGCAGATTAATACATTTGAAAGCCGATAACCAATAAGCCACACCGTTAAGAGTAAATAACCGCCTAATCCGCCCGATAAGCAGACCTATCAATGAGGCAACGTCAATTCTACAAAAATGGCTCCAGAGACAGGAAAACTTTCAATGTCTCGGGGACTATCGCCAATTTCCATCCCATCGACTTATCAAAACCCAAGGTTATAAGACCCCATGCAGGCAACCTCGATCTCGTAAGACCTTTATAAGGCAACACCAAAAATTGTACGATCTCAAGCAAGGCATGAACTACCAAGTAACCAAAATTGTAAGACCTCAAAGGAATGTAAAAATTATAAGACCTTACAAAAAGGCATCATCCCGACCTTAAAGTTAAGGCTATATATTCGAACTTGTAAGACCCCTAAAAAGGCATACCCTCGATATCGATGCCGAAACTACTTCACTCAAGGACTGAAAGGCTCCAGCCAAACATAATGACTATGGTCGCACAACTGTACCAGCTAAACTAACACGACTCGAGGACGCTCGACCATCGCTATAAAATCACAGACCTTCAAATACTTCGAAAGTACTTCGAAAAGAACCGATTAAACAGGCTACACTCGACATAGGCAAAGAGCTTCGACCATGTCAGCTCCAAACTATAGGCTTTGAAACACTTATCCACCGAGTAAAACCTCCCAAAGTGCTCTTTCATTGCTACATAATGATTCACAATTGAGGTTTTTATCGAACCGTCGAAGAGTCAGGCAAACACAATTTCAAAATGTCCTTAACGAGGGAAAGAAAACCCTGCTAGAGGTCATACCGACCCAATGCGTAAGAGCCACTACTGCCAGCCCATATAAAAGGTCGTACCAACCTAAAGCATAAGAGCTACTGCTGCCAGCCCATATAAAAGGTCGTACCAACCTAATGCATAAAAGCCACTGCCGCCAACCATATGGCCCGTCAGTATCTTTCTCTCTATCTTGGGCATTGGATAGAAGGAACTTGGCGTCATATTCGTCCACCTTTGCCTACTTTATCTCTTCTGAGAGATCAAAGCCCCTAGAGTGGATCTTCTCGAGGGTTTCCCTTCGAGATTTACACCGAGCATACTCCTTGCTTCTGTTCTCATGGTCAAGATCCCCTCTCAGCTCATCTCGAGCGTTGGTAACGTCCTTCAAATAGACGGCCACTTTCTTATCAGCCTTAGTTTGGACCGCTTCGACTTCAAACCGGACATCCACAACTTCGACCTTCATCTTCAGAAGCTCAGAATCGAGCCTTGTAATCATGTCCGTTTGGACGAAGCTTTTCTTAAGAGCGTTGCAAATTTGTAGTTTAAGGATGGAAGCCTTGGCCAAATCATCCTTCTTAGCCGCAACCTAGGCATCCTCCCGAGCCTTTAGCTCATCGCACTCACACTTGGCCTGACCAACTTCACTCCAAAGGCATTATACGTCCTCCGATTTTTTCTGCAACTGAAGTAAATGAAACATTAGTCTTAGAAGGTAGAAGAAGAAACACACACTCGCTTGGAATAAAAATTACCTGCTCCTCCAGGTAGCTTTTGTAATTCAGGTTTCGACTCGCCTCATACCGCAAGTGTGCCAACTCGTCTTCCCTTCCATCGCAAAAAATCCTGAGGGATTTCTCCCCATACATGGTTTTTCACAGCCTAGACTCACGATGAAGTAGCTTAGACTTGAGTTTGCTAAAAGCCTATAAAGGAGAAACTCGATAAGAGAGTAATAATTGCAAAAACTATAAAACCAATACGATCGGCCAAAACTCACCACAGAGTAGAGCCGCAAACCTTCCTCAAAAGTCGAGCGCACATCTACTAGCCTGGCTCCATCAACTCCAGTAGAACTGATCCTAGTTAGGATATAGTCACTCGGTATAATCGGCCCCTGGGTTTAAACATCCCTATAAGTTCCTTCGATGGGAGAAGAAGTCGATGGCAGAGAACTCTCGTTACTCAAAGTAACTTCGATGAGAAAAGAAGATAGCAGCGGAGGAGGTACCATTTTTTAAAGACGTAGATCTCAGGTGCAGCAGGCTCAACCAATACATCCTCTCTATGCTGCCGGGCTGGACTCGTCTTACTATAAGCACCGTCGCCCTGTGAAGGCCCTTTTTGCTTATTATTATTATTCCTCGGCTCCGAAGCTGATGATCCTTCGCCCTCCCCCAGAGGTCACGATCTTGCCTCAAAGAACTTCCCAATGCCTACAATGATGGGGTTAGTACGAATAAAAAGAAAGTGCCTTTCAAAAAAAGATAAAATTACATAGCATGTACCGTGGTGTTTTGCCTCCCATATATTCTTAGACAAGTCTCGCCACTAACGTTCATTATAAGTTGAGTGGGTCACCAACTTCCAAGCCCAATCCGTCAGGTCGGGGACCTCGTATGGCATCCATGGAATTGCTGCAGAAAGGGAAAGAAAGGCGCATTTACGGAGCCCACCTCCGCTATAAACAAAACAACGAAGGCACAAGTGTACCACTTACGTGTAAATTCCATTCCTCCGGAAATGGAAAAAACTCAGTGGGGATAATGTCAACAGTCCGTACTCGGACGAATCAACTCATCTATACCTGATCCCCATCTTTTTTATCATTGACAACGAAAGGCCTGGTGGATCGACATCGAAGGGTTAGCAGGCATCGGTGGTGAAAATGATGGTACAGCCTGATAAGATGACTAAGGGTGAACTCAAGCCTTTCTTCCTCTGCAAAAAATCTCATCACCAACACTATCCTCCAAAATGATGAATGAACCTGTGCCAAGGTAGCTCGATAATTTCGGCAGAAGTCGAGTACAACCCTATAAAGAGGACCCAACATAAAAGGGTACGTGTACACGTTCAAAAATCCCACGGCATGATCCGTGATTCTCTCTTCAGGGGAAGGTACCTGCAGTACCACCTTTTCCATTCATCCACAATCTTTCCTCACTAACTCAAGGCGCCCCTCTCCTAGTAAATAAATAAACTTCGAGACATACTCCCAATGACCCTAATCATTGGGAGGTCTTTCTAATAAAAAGTCCCTCCTTGAAATAAAATGTCCCGACATTGGCTCACCTGACACCGGTGGCGCACCACCAATCAGGCGGGAGCCGAAGGCAAAACTTTCTTCTCCTTGCCGAACGGATCCTGGCGTAGTATCCATAACTATGGTAAAATTAGAGAATTGGAGCGGGAATTTGAGTAAGGGCTTTAAAGTCAAAATGGTGAAAGACCTAACGCAGGAAAGAAGAATTCTATAAAGGAAGATAGCTACTTAGAATAGCGGAACCCTCAAAGGAGGGAAGACAAACCTATATATAGAGCAAGCGGTGGTTGTCCTCTTGCCTCAAAGACCAGTTAAGAATACTGACTAAGCCATTATCACTTTAGGAAGATATACCTTGCCTCAGACGTTTCATAACCATGTCATACGACCAACGCTACCGTATGATGTTTTGGGGGTCAAAGACCCCTGCATCAACCTAGCCTCGAGATGGTACTCGATCTCGAGGATCTCTATAAAAAAAAGCTACGCTCTAATGGTCCCTTAACATCATTACAAGCCTCGAGATAGTACCCG
The DNA here is from genome assembly GCA_026770625.1 of Nicotiana glauca. Lineage (NCBI taxonomy): Eukaryota > Viridiplantae > Streptophyta > Magnoliopsida > Solanales > Solanaceae > Nicotiana > Nicotiana glauca. The sequence continues at coordinate 38,764 of MU781856.1, forward strand.
ATCTCGAGTATCTCTATAAAAAACACATGCTCTAAGGAGCCTTTGACATTATTACAAGTCTCGAGATGGTGCCCGATCTTGAGGATCTCTGTCAAAAAGAAGATAAGCTCTAAGGAGCTACTCATATAAGCTTGACCTTGAGGTGGTACCCTATCTTGAGGATTCCTGCTATTACGAATGCAGGTCATTCACCCGATTCTCTGGCCATCGAGATACCTAAGCCCAAGCCAACTTCTGCTCGAAACTACTACTAAAGAGTTAGAGCTATTTTTCACCTTCGGGTCAAGTTAAACGTCCTCTCGGTTACTTTAATCCGGGGGCTATTCGAGTCCAGGCGTACTCTCATCTGGGTTCTATCTATAACGCCGTAAAGCTATCTTCACTCTAAGTTCAAAACAAGTTTTTAGGTCGCCCGAGCTTGAGAAAACACTCACTCGGGGATTATCTGCGAAAGCCTAAGGTCTATTTTTATTCTCGGAAGCCCAAGCAAATTAACCCTCAAGAACTATCACCAGGGCCTAAAAGGCTAAGTTTCATTCTAAAATTCAAAGCCCTATTCTCACTCAACTCGAAGTCAGGGGCCCCGACGGACTGAGTTTATCAATTCAATTCGGGCTCAATCCAAGGAATGACAAAGGGTTCCACAGGATATCGTATTAACCAATCTAGAATCGGGGAAATACCTACACTCGGGCCCGATATTCGGACCGATCGGTAGAGTCATGCACTCAGATTCTTCACATACGCGAATAAAGGGAAATCCAACATAAATCAGAGACAAATTGAAGAAACATCTTTGTATTTATAAATGATGATTACAAAAGGTGAATGGACCTTACACATGATTACAAAAGTCCACAAAGGGTCTTTACACATAAACAAAGAAGCAAAAGTAACAGCTAAAAGTCTAATCTACTCTCGAGGGTACATCTTCGAGAGCAATGACTTCGAGAATGATTTCTTCGGGGCCTTATCTCGGCCTTCCAAATGGCGTCTTCAAGGATGATGAATAAGCACAAAAGATGAAGAAGAAGAAGAAAACGATGAAGAAGAAGCAGAAAAAGATGAAGAAGAGGTTGGGTGAAAATTTTTGCGAGTATGGGTCTCACCAACACTACTATTGTGAAGCCACTTTTTGAGACATTGCACCGGTGCGGGATGCAACAGCTAGTAGATAACACCACCTCACTTCACGGAAAGCAAAAGGAGTGAAGCGCCGTACCAGGTAGTTAAGAGAGATGAGTAGAAATTCATAGTCCACATATCCTTTAATATGAAAATAATTTGATATTTCTCTCTCATTATCTCGGGACAACAACAACAAAAAATAACAACAACCGACCAGTACAATCCCATTCACCGGGGAATGGTTCTGAAAAGGAGTCATAGCATAACTAGCAAGGCCTCCGCCGTGTGACCTTACGATCATGGGCTTGGAGCTTGGAGAATAGAGATAGAAGAGGATGAAGAAAGGAAAAGAGTTAAAGGCCGTTGAAGAATGGTTGGATGATGTTTGGGTTCAAGAAAGCTCCCATTTATAGAAAGGTGGTAGCGCAATCAACGGTGCAATCTGTACCTTTGGAAAACGTAGCGACAGGTGCAACCAATGCATTTTGGGAAATGGATCGGTGGCGATATTATCACTTTGGAGAATATAAACCGGTGATACATTGAATGATTCTGGAAAGATGAACGGATGGGACTCTTTAGTTATCACAAAGACTTACGTCATAAGCATGACATCATCGCGGGAAGCTCTAGGAGATGGATATTAAAGTCATTTCTTATCGTTCACTCTAAGAAGCGCGAGGACTATCTGTATACGGTAAAATCGGAGGGTCTAATTTTCGGTCATTATGATGCTTTATAAGCCATTTCCAAAGGCTCGAGACTGTGGTCGAGATTCACACCTACGGGGTTATCATCGTCGACCTCGGGGCAGTACAAATCGATAGTTATGGTGAAAAAGTGGGAAGTTCCCACGGCATGTGACTAAGGCTAACCAAGTCTATTTGGCTAGTTCAAGCCCGTATCGTGACATTAAATGATTGTACCAACGATATATCTTTGTAATAAATGTATTTGTACTATTTTGATATTCCCTCTCATATATAAAAGAGGCCCTTGTCATTTTGTAAGGAGCATCTGATACACAATATTGAATATACAAGAACATTCTCTCTGCTTTCTAACTTAACATATTCTCTTGATTTTACTACTTACATTTATTGCTTATATTAATCGTGTTCTATTTATTGCTCATTATTGATCATAGAGCCGCCATCAAATTTATCATAACTTTTAATCCTCCATCGACTGCCTTTAGCAAGGCATCCGAATCAACCTTGAGGCCCTGTATACGCAAGCTCGAGGCCCCAATTTCTAGCCATTCAGTATTGTCATTACACTGTTTTCAAGATATTATCTTATTTTTTAGTCTTTTACATAACATCTATTGCCTAACAACTAACATAAAAATAGATTACATATTTTTAGAACCACAAAATCAAATTTAATTGTAATTACTATTTTCAAGGTACACAAGTGTATATTGATGATAATATAAAATTTTGGTTAGATTCGGGGCATTTGGAGGCCAAATCGAGAGGCAAGGGCGTCGCGACCTAGAGTTTGTCTTTTCTTGAGGTAAGTAATGCTTCCAAACTTGGTTCTGAGGGTTCAAAACCCCGAACTATGTGTTCTATGATTACTATTGAGGTGACGCAAATGCCAAGTGACGGGCGTGTGGGCGTGCATTGTTGCTCCCAAACGCACATGCAAGTATACGTGGTCGACAAGTAATATAATGATAAGTTGAGTGTCGAACCCACAGAGACTTGTGTAAACTACTCACGAAATCACTAAAACTGTTATTCAATCCAGATAAAACCAAAGTCCAATAATATGATTGTACTATACTACGATTCTAAATAATAACTAAATTATTAAGTAACGAGTTGATTGTTGTGTATTCAGTAGAGACAATTATTCCAGGGTTGTGATCGATTCACCATTTGTATTGTGTTCTAATTAACTCTCCATTGTGTTCTAATTAACTCTCCCTTTCATATAATTCACTCATGGTTGCTAATTAATCGATAACGACTCTCATAGCCTTCTCCCGAAGTATACTCACCTATTCTCAATAGATTAACGCCTATATTCCTATGAAATCAATCTATTCAGAATGCATTAAGATCACGATATTTAATTAAGCACGGTGACTAGGTATATTCCTATCCTAACCACAAATCCACTCCCCCTAAGGGTTAAGATCATGCTCTCTTCAATTCTTCTTTAATATAAACTCGGCTTTCCCAAGCATAGCATAGATAGTAAATAGAACCTAACTGCTGGCCAGACAATTAAGCAATTAAACACACAATTGAAGAAACAACCATATGTTGGTGAATTATAATCAAGGTCAAGTTAATGTCAAACAACAATATTCATGGCTAAATCACAACCCCAGAACAATGGGTGTTTAGCCACTCATGATGTAATCAAACAATTGCATAAGTTTTGATTAATTGAAAATACTGGAAAAGATGAAGAATTCCGAGTTGTTCTTGCTCCTCAACGTTTCTAGCGTGTATTCTTGCTCCAAAGTGCTTCTCCCCCCCAAAATTAGGCTTAGTCTTCCTTTTATACATGTTGGATAGGTCTAGGGTCGAATAAACCGTGTCCCGGGCAAAATAGGCCAACTTCGCATAACCGATGACCAGCCGAGCGCCAGGCGCCCTCCATAGCGCCCAAAAAATTTCAGTACTGGTTCCAGCACCACAGGCAGCGCCAGGCGCCACCTGTGGTGCCCAACTGGCTTCCTTTTCTGATTTTGTTTGTTTTAGCTTCAAATCTTTCACGTTGCACCCATACTTGCTTCCGAATCATTCCTACATGTAAAAACACTTCAAATTAATATAATTCATAGCAGTTAACATCCCAAATTCAAGAAACAAGATTAAAATATGAGGTGATATACATAAAAACACATATACTTTAAGCTAAACATCAACACCCCACACTTTGACTCTTGCTCGTCCTCAAGCAATTGGACAATCTAATAAACCCCCAACTACATAGAAAGTTCAATCATAGAGAAGCACCCTAACTTTTAACCACATACTATACCCTTGACCGTGATCAATACCGACACACAAGCATGAACACACAAAAATTCACATTCTTCCCGTTTAAGCATACCCAAGTATAATATTTCAATTCAATAAATTCCAACAACCTATTCTTCACCACCCAACCTCAACAATCGACTTGCAACCACTAAGCACCCTCAATTCATGCACTTACCTAACAAGAAAGCTTACAACATTACCAATCATTCATGAGATCATGTGCCCTTACCAACAACAAAAGAGTGAGTATAAATTGGTCCACACATTCAAATATGCCTTCGAATATTGATTAAGGTCATCATACAATTGAACAAAATTCGCTCATTCTCATAAAGAATTCATATTCATCCCGTGGTCGTACCATAAGCATGCCCGTAGTGTATATCTCTACTAAGTTAAGCTAGCCAAATCTAGGGTCAATTAGGATTTTTAAGGTTGTAATGTAGGCTAAGGGACGAGTAGGATATATTTAGGAATAGTAGTTAACCCTCCTAAGAACTTTAATACACTACATTTACAATTCAAGCACATATTCTTCTCAACCAGTTCACTTGCTACATACAACTTAGCCCTCTTTTCACTTAAGCACTTTTCTATTTTTCACTAGCACAAATCAATAAGAATTGGAGGTGTTTTATGTTTCTACATACTTTCACTATTTTTTTTCTTTAATTATTTTCTCTTTTTTTTTTTCTTTTTCACACACTCCATACAATAAAGTTCATCGGCTAGTGACCTTTAATTTCAGCTTTAGTGCACCAACAGGCCCTTCCTTGGTTCCACTCGAAAACTACTCCCTAATATCTCACCTTACTTCTTGTAGCGACTAAGTGCCTTAAGAGGTAAATGTTCAATCAATATCAAATTAAGAACAAAATAGGGGATGTCTTGTAATGTGGGTGCCAAAAGAAAGGTCTATAGGCTCAAAGAGGCTAGCAATGGAAAATTCTATTATTATGTGACAAGCACATACATGATCAAGCAAGAAAATACCTACGTCATCTCCTAGATTAGCACAACTTACAATTTTGCTTCAATTAACACACGGGGCAAGTTCTAGACTACACAGGATGGCATAGAAAATTACAAATCCTCACACACACGATGCACATGACTCAATCAAAAAGGTATGTTCAACTCTCAAGTCAAGCAAGCACAACGAAATGATAATATTAAGCAACCTTGCATTGTGTGGTATACAAGTCAAGCAACTGAGAAAAGGCGTCACAAAATAAGCTATACTTTACTTAGGCTTTACAATTCACACCAAATATACAGGAAAACAGAATGTATGTTATAGCCTAATATGCCAGCATCAACCATGTTAGTGAGTATCTCAGAACGACTCAGTTTCTTCCTAAACTACTCCTAAAAAGAAATTAAAGGGCCCGGTTCGAGCTACATCCTTGGAAAATAACCGGTGCCCGAAGAAAAACCAAGGAATACTACCTAGCTATTCTAAAAAAAATTAAAAATAAAAAAAATAAAAATCTTTTTGGTGTTTTTAAATCGTACTTTTATCCCTCAAGAAAATTATCCAAAAGATCCATCGTGGGGAAAAGTCCAAGCTTTTTCAATTTTTTTTTCTTTTTTTTAAAGCAACTAATACTACACTAGACTAACTACACTAGAACTACTGGGAAAAAAAAATCAAAACAAGTTAATACAAAATATACAACTACATCACAGGTAGTACTCCTCCCACCCCACACTTGAACTATGAATAGTCCTCGATGCAAGTAAAAAATGAAAAATGGAGTAGGGTGAAAAGAAAAGCTCCCTGTCAATCAGAGTCCACTCCCCCCAGTAGTGCTGGGGTCATCATCATCCGGTCTGAAAGGCACCAAAGTCATGGGCCCTGTAGCACAATTGCCATCCTCATTCTCAGTATCTGGGCCTTTGGCAGAGTTGATGTCCTCAAATGAGCAAACGGGGCTTCCAGGTGCAATCCCTAACATCTCCTTGGATACGCTGGACAAATCATCGCACAAATGCATGCGCTCCGCGTCTGTAATGCCAACCCTGCTCATGAGTAGGTTCAACGAGTTATAAATGTACCTGTTGAAGTTTTCCTCTCGCTCCATCCAAGAAGTGGGGGTGAGTTTGGACATTGTCTCCACCACAGATGTAATGTCCATAAGCCCAGCCGGAGCCTCCACCACCTCATCATGTCCGGGGTACTCCGACACCTCTCGAGATAGCATATACTGAGTAAGTAGATTGCCAAAGAAGAACCGCCAAGTCTGTCACCCAAACCTCGTGCGCTCCATCTCATTGAGCATGATTTCAGCTACATTAATTGGTCGGCCGGTCATCAAGGAGAAGATGAGACACACTCTAGCTCGAGTGCAGTCACTACTGTGCTCAGCCGACATTAGTCTCACCTGCATAAAGTTCTGCCACATTTTTGGCAGCGTTGTTGAAATCTAAGCGAACCATAGCGAGGTGAATGTTGTTGCCCTGCTTACGTATCCACTTTGAATTGGAATCTAAGCCACAAAAAGTGTGACATATGAGCTTATATTTCGGCCTTTGGATCAAGCGTTGGAGTCTTTTTGGGTTGGCATTCTCAACCCCCAAATAGTCATACAAATACTTCCTGCCCAGCGGCACATCTTTTCCTCTTACACGTGCAGTGCACCATTTGTAATTCCAGTTAGCATATAGCTCCCGAACCATTCTCAGGTTGGCATGCCCCGGGCATTCCAAGAACTTATCCATCTTTAGAGCTCGTAGCCTGTCAAGTATATCCGAGAATTTCCTCTTTAAGGCTGTGGTGTTAATCCCCATCTCAGAAATGCACCGACCAGACGGCACGAAGTCTCTGTGCCAAGCATTAGCCTCATCATGGACCAAATCCAAACGAGGCCTCCTTGTTGGCATGGGCTGAGATCCTTCAGCGACCTGCTTGCCTTTGGGCTACCGTGAAGAGCTTTTACCTTGCTTGCGCTTATTGGGCACATGAGAAGTGGTGGAGGACCTTCCAATGCCTTTGCCTTAGCTAGCGCTATCATGAGCCATAGTATCCTGCAACACAATGAAACATGAATGTGAGAATGGTTCAAGAGATATGCCTAAGGTTGTCATGCAAGTCATGAAATGACCCCACACTTAAACTAAAGGCACAAGTACAAATGTTGCACCTCAAAGCTATGGGTACTCAAGACTTCCCCATGCTACACAATAGTGATTAATCATGGCAACGTGAATTCACAATAAGGTAAGCAAAAGGCATGTGGTATTCACCTTTCACAACTACTAGACTATACCAAATTAGGCTAACTTACAAGATTCTAGAACATACAACATATAAGTTAAATGGTGTAAGAACATGTTCTTCATCAAAGCCACATCCCCTAGCATGTATCCCTACACATCCCACACTTAGCCCAAATGCATACACAATTTCATCCTGTTACTCAGACTTCACCGGTGCACCAAAAATCCTCTTTCAAGCATTTAAACAAACATAATGTGGGCATGAAGTGTGTTCTTATAATTAAATAATGGTGGAACATGGTGGCCCTCCCAATTTTCAACGAAGTAGAGGGAATTCTAGTTTACTACTCCGTATACACACCAAACACACAATTTTCGACCAAAACAAATCACCCACCATAAAAGTTTCATAAGAACTACATGGGGAAAACTATGGGGAATTAGGGCTCTTGGGAATGGGATTATTTGTTATCTACTAGTTAATATACACAAAAAATAGAAGAGAAGAAGAAGAATATACCTGGAGAAAGGTGCAAGAGAGAAAGAAAAATTTAGGGAAATTTTTGTGAGGTTTTGGAGAGGAAGCGGGCAGAAGTAGTGCGTATTTTTTTGTTTTTTGTTTTCGCTGCTTACCTTTAAATGTTTCGGTTGTTTGTGTTTGGGAAAGTATATGGGTGTTAGTATTAGTGTAAATGGGCATTTGGATTGGGTTAAATGAGTATGGGTTTAGAATACAATAAAAATGGAATTAAAAAAAAAATTAGAAAAACTTACCTGGCAGCCCAGCTTGGCGCCTGGCACCCTGCATGGTGCTGGGATTTAATTGCACATTGTTTTTGGCGCCCCAAGCAGCGCTGAGCGCTGTTCACGTTAATTTTTTTTTGAAGAAATATCCCGATCCCCCGAGCCTTATATATAAATTTACACATGCTACACCATTACATCTAAAATTTCTATACCTATAAAGAAAATGCAATACTCTACCTATTCTAAAAGAAAAATTAAGAATTTAAGCTAGAAAAGAAATAAAAATTGGGTTGCCTCCCAACAAGCGCCTGATTTAACGTCTCAGCACGACGTAGAGTCTCGCTTACTCATCAGCGAGTACAACCTTTGTCTTCTCACGATTAATCATTCCTCCCCAATAATTCTTGACTCTAAGACCATTCACCAAGAATTTCCTCTCACCATTTAAAGCTCGCAGCTCGATTGCACCATAAGGCGTGACTCTCACCACCTCAAACGGACCTGACCATCTCGACTTTAGCTTTCCAGGGAACAGCGGTAGCCTAGAATTGAATAATAATACCTGTTGGCCAGGCTCTAAGTGACGTAGCTTGATATGCTTGTCATGCCATCTTTTTGTCTTTTCTTTATATAGCTTAGCATTTTCATAAGAGTGCAGCTTGAACTCATCTAACTCATTCAACTGCATAAGCCTTTTCTCGCCTGCGGCTTCAAGGTCCATGTTCAGCTTTTTAATGGCCCAGTATGCCTTGTGTTCCAGTTCAACGGGCAAGTGACATGCTTTCCCATAAACCAGCTTGCAAGGGGATGCTCTAATTGGCATTTTATATGCAGTTCTATACGCCCATAGAGCATCATCCAACTTTGCAACCCAATCATTCCTATTCACACTCACTGTCTAATACTTGTTTGATTTCTCTGTTTGACGCCTCATCTTGCCCACTTGTCTGAGGATGATATGCTGTAGCAACTCTGTGGCAAACTCCATATTTAGCTAGAAGGTTATTAAATAATTGATTGCAAAAATGAGTCCCTTCATCACTGATTAAAGCACGTGGAGTCCCAAATCTCGAGAATATGTTCTTTTTCATGAAATCAGCTACCACCATGGCATCATTCGTTGGCAAAGCATTTGTTTCCACCCATTTGACACATAGTCAACTACTAGCAAAATATATTTGTTTCCTATGGACGGTGGAAATAGCTCTATAAAATCTATCCCCCACACATCAAAAAGCTCAACTTCTAGAATGTTATTTAAAGGCATCTCATGCCTCCTTGTGATTTGTGACGATCCGGCCTGTCGTCACGAGATTTACCGCTCGTTTTCCCTTTATTGTGTTGCTTCATGTTTCTATATCAGTATTAGAGTCTATCGGGTGTAATTGAATTGGTTCTGGTTGAAAATAAGGCATATAGCCTCTTAGAAGGCAGTTTGTTTCAGAAAAGTCAACCGGAAGTTGACTATGTGGTTAGAGGGCTCGGATATGAATTCCAGTGGTTCGGTTAGCTTTGGGAGGTGATTTGTGACTTAGGAGTGCGATCGAAATTTGAATTTGGAGGTCCGGTGTAGAAATAGGCTTGAATTGGCAAAGTTGGAATCTTGGCGGAATCCGGTTGATAGGTGAGATTTTGATCC
>MU781857.1:0-28689 GCA_026770625.1 Nicotiana glauca
TAATTAGTTAAATATTAAAAATAATTAAATTTTAAAAATTAATAATATTTAAATTCACATAAAAAAATATTACCAATTTGAGTTTGGGAAAACTTGTGCAGCCAATTTCGAGTAGTAACAAGTGTTTGGACACTTTCATAATAATTGCAACTTTTGTACTTTCTAAGAACATGCCACCAATGCCAAATGTTGATTCCGATGCTACAATGGTAATAAGAAATACTAAATACATCACGCACCATCATTGAAAGATCGGGATATTTTCTAGAATGGTCCTTCCAAAACATTACAACATCTATCTCTTGAAACTTCTCAAGATCAAAATTTGGTAACATGATAACATCCTTTTAGTAAAAATCCAATTCTGACTTTCCATCTCTAAAGGCGGTATACTTTTTAGTTTTTATATATTTTAAACAAATATTTTATTAGGCCTACGGGACGGCCCGACCCAGCCTCAGTCAAGTCTCACGGGCCACAGGTTTACTCGGGCCGGACTTAAAAGCCTCGTTTTTAAATGGGCTCCAAAAATTCTAGCCCAACCTTACTAAATCACGGGCTGGGCTGGGCTGGCCCAGCGGGCCAAGCCGATATTGACGGCTCTACCTTAAATGATATACCTATAAGAGTCTGTTTGGAAAGTCACCATGTAATTTGAATTGATATAATTACTAGGGTAGTAATTACACAGTCTAGTAATTACTCAGTTGTGTAATTACGACGACCTGTTTGTTTGTCATAGTGTAATTACAATGTAATTACAAGTTTACTGTTTGGTTGCACAAGTATAATTACACAGTTAGATTAAATTTTAAATTAAGTAATTATCAAAACTTAAAAGTTAATATAATAAATATATACTTATAAATTTTTATAAGTATAAATGATATTATATTTGGTATTTAAGATGTATATTTTTCGTGAATGTACATTAATAAGTAATCATATATTTATAACTAATATTGTAAAAATAATTTATCTATATATTTTAAATTAATAATATTTAGTTTAGATACGTACAAAAATTAAAAATATACGTTTTTTTTAAGAACATCATGGAATTCATATTTGATAAAATAAATTAATATTTATAAATATAATGTCATAACATTATTCAAATGTTTGACAAAACTGATCTATCAATTCTAACTAAAAAATGAACAACATGCAACGTGAGTCAATACTACTAAAACAAGTAAATTAGAACCATGAATATAACACAATTTCAAAATTAAAAAAAATTTATTTAGCATATGTCAAATTTTAATATTATAATAGTAAGTTCCATTATAATTTTAGATTAGGAAACATAATAAGTTTATAACAAAATTCAACAATGAAATTTCACTTTAATTACATCACTCGTTATATGACAAGTTTGTAAATGACTCATTATTTATAATATTAGGAGGTGTAGTTTCAAAAAAAATATGATAATAAAATAAATAAAAATAAAATATAAGCAATTACAAGAAATAACAAGAAATAACGGAAGAGAAATAAAAGATAAATAATGTACAAAGAAAAATATATTTTAAAATTTAAAATAAAATAACAAATTAAAATAAAATTTAAAAAATTAAAATAATATAAATAAAAAGTTATAAATAAAATAAATTAAAATAAAAATAAAAAGGAAAGAAATAAAAAATAACCTTATAATTACACAGTGTAATTGCCACCAATTCCCACCTCTCCCTTGAGAATTGGAGAGTGTAATTACACCCCTCCAATTACACCCAATTACATGCTGACCAAATAATTACTTCGCCAAACAAACATGTCAAACTGTATAATTACATTCAATTACACTAAAATGCAATTCCTAGGTGGCTTTACAAACATGCTCTAAAGGTCTTTTAGATAAAGTACATGCATGAGCCAATTTGTTTTGGTTAACAGATTTAAGACATTGAACTAAAGGCTCACTTTAATGTGTCTTGTTTAATTTTATTGTAGGCTAATGGTCTAAATAAAATTTAAATTTTGTTATGTTATTTTTTTAAAATAAATTCCAGATTATTAAAATTAGTCTTATGAACTTAATTTTCAGAATATAAATTTGGTATTTATATTCTTTTATGAAATCTATAATTATTTTATTATCCCGATTGCTTGTAATGTTAATTTATTTAACATTAAATTTATTTGTTAATTTGTTTAACATACTTGAAATGTTAATATGTTTAACATTAAATTTATATGTGAATTTGTTTAACATTATATTTATTTGTTAATTTGTTTAACATGCTTGGAATGTTAATTATTTTTAACATTACTTTTGTTAATTAGTCAAGAACATGCTTTATGTTAATTTGTTGAGCATGATATAAATATTAATTAGTTTAATATAAGCAATACTTGTTAATTTGTTTAACATATTTAATATGTTAATTAGTTTAACATTAAATTAAATTTTATCTGAAATTGTATAGCATGTAATAAATGTTAATTAGTTTGAAATTAATTTTATTTGCATTCTAATATAAGTTATTTGTTAACTTATAATTCACATGGAATTGTAAAATCATGATAGATAGTTATGTTGTCTTAAACATGATTAAGACACTTACCTAGATAACTGAATAGGTTAATATTCATAATATTTTAGTTGTTGGAGATGATTGGGAACATAGTGAACTTTCGACTCCATAATTAATATATGTATTTATTAACTTAATTAATTGATGCTTAGTGTCATACTATGTATGTATGTAGAACATCGTGCCTTGCGTATTTTTTTACATGATCCTCATTTTATTTTTTATTTTGTTAAAGAATGACTACTACTTCAAAAAATATTGTTGCTGAGCTCAACAAAAGGTTGAAACTCAATGGTGACAATTATTAAACCTGGAGCTTGAAAGTCCAGTATGTGCTAGAGGAGCAAGAGGCTCTGGAGGTCTTCAACAATGTCATGAATGAGCCTGAGGAAGGCAACATTGCGCAGCATAGACGTGAGCGTGAAGCCTATGACAGTTGGAAGAAAAAGAACTCCATTGCTCGTATTACGTTGTTGAACACCTTAGATGATGACATTCTAAGGGAGTTTAAATATCACCAAAGAGCTATCGATCTTTGGAATGCTTTGAAGAAAAGGTTTGGTACCTGTTCCACTGCAAGGCTGAGATCCTTAATGATCAAATTTGACTCATATAAGAAACACCTAAAACATTCAATGAAAACACATCTGTGGCAAATGACAAATATGATCGGGGAGTTGAAAGATGTTGGTCATGTGTTGACTGATAAACAATAAATCCAAGTTGTCATACGCTCTTTCCCTAGTTCTTGGGATCATATGAAAATTCATTTGACCCATAATGAGCGAATCATAAATCTGGAAGATGTCCGGAGACACCTTGATTTAGAGGAAGTAAGACTTGAGGCTGCAAACCCAATAACTGAGTTGCACATGGCAACAACCTCCAAAACTAAGAATGATTCAAAGAAAAGGAACTGGGGAAATAAGAGAGGGTCATCTCAAGTTCAGCCTACTAAAAGAGCAAAGACTGAAAAAGGCAAGAACAGACGTCCCAAACGTGTGGAAGTTGCTAAAGTGAAATGATATAATTGTGACAAGAAGGGTCACTATGCTAGAGATTGCTGTGAGCCTTCTAGAAAGGTATTTTACGATGCTCGAATTAGTGAAATTTGTATTTCTACTTCTGTTTTTCTAACTGAATCTAATCCTTTGTGGATTATAGACTCAGGAGCAACGGGCTACATAACTTGGGAACGTAGTGCCTTTGTTGAATTTCGGCGAGTTCCACATGGAGCAAAGTGGATATATGTAGGCAACGACAATAAAGTTGTTGTTGAAGGGATCGGCACATGCAAGTTAGTCCTGCATGGTGGTCGAGACCTAATACTGCACAATGTTCTCTTTGCACCAACAATTTGCCGGAATATTATTTCAGTTTCAGTTTTTCTTAAGTTAGGATTTGACTTGTTTTGTCATGGCAATTCTGCCAAGTTGACTTTTGGTTCAACTTTATTTGGTTTTGGTCATGTGACTGGAGATTTAATTATGATGGATTTGTAATATGATTCATTTAATAATAATGCTAGTTTTTCTATGTTTGTTTCTTCACATAAATATGATAGTGATGTAAACATATGACATGCTAGACTTGGTCATATTGGCCAACAAAGAATGTAAAGGTTAGCAAAATAAGGTTTTCTTTCCAGCATTGAACACATGAAATTGTCCACTTGTGAAAGTTGTCTAGCTGGAAAATCTACAAGAAAACCTTTTGGTCAGGCGACTAGAGCCGAATATCCTTTGCAATTAGTCAATTCGGACATCTGTGGGCCTATGAATGTTAGGGATAGACATGGAGTAAATTATTTCATCATATTTATTGATGACTTTACCCGTTTCAGTTATGTTTATTTGATTTACCACAAATCATAAGTAATAAGTTGCTTCAAAAGCTTTATGAGCTTAGTGGAAAATCAATTAGACAAGAAGATAAAAGCTCTTTGAACTGATCGTGATCATGAATATTTATCAACTCAGTTTAATAATTTATGTGATGGAAAGGGAATAGTTCATTAGTTGACTATCCCAAATACTCTACAACAATATGGTGTTGCAGAGAGAAAAAACAGAATGCTCCTAGAAATGGTTAGGTCAATGATGGCACAAGCTAACCTCCCAATTAGTTACTGGGGTGATGCATTGCTTACTGCCACCTTTGTACTTAACCAAGTTCCTACAAAATCAGTTACTATAACTCCATATGAGTTATGGATTGGAATACAGCCCGACTTAAGTGTATTAAAACCTTGAGGTTATGCTGCCTATACACATAATTCCTCTCACAAATATGGCAAATTGGGGCCGAGGGGAAAGAAAACTATCTTTATAACATATCTGATACGTCAAAGGGTTATGTGTTTATAGGTCAGCAAGACAGCGGGAGTGTAACTGAGTTTGAATCACGGAATATCACATTCTTAGAGGATGAGTTCCCTAAGAAGGGAGAGGTAGGTAAAGACCTAACCTTATTTGAGATAATAGATCAAGAAGTACAAGGATCACTTCATTCGAGTGGGAGAATTTTAGCAGATGATGAATTGATTTCTCATCAAAGACCTCCTTCATCATCAGATGCAAATGAAAGTAATCCTTTTACTTTTAGTGGAAATGACCAAATGGATCTTGTTCCAAGTGGGAGCGAGATGGTCACAGATCTTGTTCCAAGTGGGAGCAAGATGACTGATCTTGATCCGAGTGGGAGCAATATTGATCTAAATAGGAACAATGATGAATCACATGTAAGACATGGTTTTCGTAAAAATATTCCCCACCGACGAATTTATGTTGAAGGTGGAGAACTATTTATGATGCTCCTACAAGAAGAAAATGAGCCTAAAAATGTAAAAGAGACTCTTTCATGCCCTTCTAAGGATAAATGGACAAAAGCAATAGAAGATGAATTGGAGTCTATGAGAGTCAACAAAGTTTGGGAACTATTGACCTCCCTGAAGGACGCAAAGCAATTGAGAGCAAATGGGTTCTCAAAATTAAGCTCAATGCTGATGGCACAGTTGAGAGATTTAAGGCTCTACTGGTGGCGAAAGGGTATACGCAGCAGAAAGGAATAGACTACGAAGAGACTTTCTTACCTGCTGTACGATTTACCTCGATTTACGTGGTTCTAGCTATTGCTTCAAGCCTGGATCTTGAATTACATCAGATGGATGTAAAGACTGCCTTTTCAATGGAGAACTAGATGAAGAAATCTATATGTAACAACCTGAGTGTTTCATTTAAAAGGGCCATGAACAAAAGGTTTGTAGACTTTTGAAGTCTATTTATAGCCTCAAACAATCTTCAAGGTAGTGGTATATACGCTTTCAAAATGTTCTTGTATCCAATGATTTTATCATGATGGATGAAGACTGTTGCGTTTATACCAAGAGATCAAGAAATAAGCTTTTGATTTTAACATTGTATGTAGATGGAATACTTACAGCTGGAATGATAAGGAGTTTATAACCGAGATAAAGTCATGGTTTTCATCCCAATTTGAGATGAAAGATATTAGTGACGCTGCATATATTCTTGGAGTTAAGATTTCAAGAGATCGTCCAAATAAACTATTGTATCTCTCACAAGAGAATTACATTAGAAAAGTTCTTGAACGATTTAATATGCAAAATAGTAGCCCTGTTGAAACTCCTATCAGTAAATGCCATACCTTAGGAAGACAGATGTGTCCTAAGACTCCCGAAGAGATAGAAAGAATGAGCCGAGTTCCTTATAGGAGCGTAGTCGGAAGTCTAATGTATGCTATGGTGTGCACTAGACTTGATATATGTCAAACAATTGGCTTGGTAAGTAGATATCAGACTGACCCAGGTTTAGCACATTGGCAAGAAGTAAAAAGGATCATGATATATCTGAAAGGAACTACTGATTATACCCTTTGTTATCAAGGTAGCAAAGATCTGCGATTAGTTGGATACAGTGATGCTGACCATGAAGGAGATCTAAACGAGAGAAAGTCTACCTCAGGATATGTATTCTTACTCAGTGATGGAGCCATATCATGGAGTATTAAGAAACAATCATGTATATCACTATCTACGATGGAAGCCGAATACGTGGCTCTCACATCAGCAGTACAAAAAGCTGTTTGGTTAAAAAAGTTCTTGGAGCACTTGTTGGATATTGCTGAAAATACTGAACCAGTATTAGTCTACTGTGACAGTGAGGTTGCAACATCCTCCACCAAAGACCCAAAATTTTATTGTAAAACCAAACATATAGATATCAAGTATAACTATGCAAGAGACATGGTTAGACGCAAGGTAGTGAATGTAAAGTATGTGTCTACAAAAGATATGCTAGCAGATCCATTAACCAAGCCTTTGTCTAGAGATGCATTGGCGAGACACACTAGGTCTCAAGGCTTGCGTAGACTCTGAGATACTTTATTTTGTTATTTATTTCCCTGTGTTCTCAAACTGATGTACTTTAATTATCAATAAATTTGATTTACATACATACATATTTTTATTGTTGAATGTTATGTACATTCTTTATTTATTTTTTATATAAGTATGTCGAGTAGACATGAGATTGGCCTTCTCACACAGGAAACCGCCTCCTTATCTTAGTGATGTGAGGAGATGAGACATGATTTTAAGCAAAATTATCATAAGAATAATTTGAGAGCTATTCGCTTAAAATCAGAATGTCGCTTAAACAATGACATAAGGTCATTAGGGTGAAAAGCGTTCACCTAGTCTACTTTGTGAGCTAGATGCGAGTTAAAAATGGTATAGTAGATCAAATAACTCAAATTTATATACTTATGGTCTCTAAATATCATCTATACAATATTCTTTATGAGATAAAAATATACGCTCCTTGGAAAAAGGGAGAAAATGTTATAGCACATGTTTCATACCATGTGTACTAATGTCGACCAGTTGGGTTAACATAAGTCCATTCTCAACTTATTGTTGTGTGAGACCCAGAGCTTTTATGATAGCTCAAGATTTTGTACCCTTAGAGACTCTGATCAGATACTTGAGACTTAGTGTGATGTTAGCTATCTTAGTGTGTTTCCAAAAGACCATGAACACAGATTCGGTCTAGCGGAGCATAACTAGAAAAACAGTCATACTAATGTTAAGGGAATCATGAGAAGAGGAAGATCATTGATGGAATCTCATTTATTTGTATTCACTGGTGCACCAATTATGACTTATGAGTTATGATTGTGAATACAAGAAATAATGATATATGAGATTTTGAGACTATATCAAATGTGATTTACATGATCTAGGGTACTGCATACTTTATGATCTACTTGTAGGTTTGCGCTCGACGAGAGGCTATATACTCCTAACAGATGTATAACACTTAGCTCTCACAGTATGCTGGTCGCACGGTCTACTTCCCTGTATGAATGATTGAGGAGATGAGTTGAGAATATATTTTTCAGGCTAGATAAGCACTCCCATTATGTGTGAGTGGGAAATGTAGGAAATATTGGATCCACCCATAAGGGGTGCTCTAAGGCCCAATAGGGTTATTAATTAACCATAATATTCCCTATATAAGTACACTTAGTGTGTACATTAAAAATAGATACTCTGCAGTATTTTTCTACGCTCTCTCCATCTCACAATCAAACTAGGGTTTAGACTGTGAAATTGGGGGTTGCTCCAATATACCATAACAATCACAGCCGACTGGTAATTCCAGCCGCGGTTCATTTCGTTTTTGCTTCCGCCTCACGAAGAACAAGTAAGTTCTCGTTTTACGATTTATGCGCTAAATCTAATGTGTTTAGATTAACGTGTTCCTTCAATGTAGAATGAGTTCCTATTTGTTGAAGTAAGATGCAGGTGCTCTCTAATTGCAGTCTGTTATGAAAACAGAATTCCATCCAGAATACATCAGCACTCTACATTCTTATATAAAGGACAGGGAAAGCCACTTTGACAAGCGTATGTATGTTTCATGCCAAAAGCTAAACTTCTCTTCACATTTCCCAATTTGTTCTTGTTATTATTCCCTTTTCTTTACAAATAGCTATTACTCCATGTGTTTAGTTTTTGTTGCTCAGTTTCTGAGTGAGATTATCATTTTTATTTAAAACTTGTATTTGTGTTAGGGACATGCATGTGCTTCAATTACTTCGAGCATGTGGCTATCTGGTGGTTAGAGATGTTGTATTTATTTTCCCATTCTCTGTTTAATGTTTGATTTTTGTCACAAGCTTTTGATTGGTTACTTGCTGCTGCTCTACAGGAATACAAGTCTTATTTGAATTATAGTTTGCACAAAAGCAACAAGTGATACCCTATGTATTGCAATAAGTAATGATTTGGAAAACATGTTGCAGTTGATTTCACTGAGGTAGGATGCATTAGTAACACCGATTTCGCATATATATCACAAATATCTTTCTATTTATACTGGAGTTGACTTAGGCTATGCATCCCATTCTAATGGAAGTGAATTTGGATAAAATTAAAGTTCGACTGTTAATAATTCTGACCACTAACTTTATCAAGAGTTGTAACTGCAATCCTCCGTTGCTACTTTCCTTGCTTTGATTCTAATATTTTTATCTCCATTGCTTGCTTTCTTTAGCTACCTATGGTGAAGAAATACTCGGTGCACGGAGTTTTATCCTCTGTTTTCTTGTACATTGGATTCATATTACAGGTTGCCAAAATGATCAAAGGTTTCTAAAGACCTCCTGTTTTAGTAACATTTCATTACTTAGCAATAACTAGTAGCACCAAGCAAGCAACTGGTACTTTTGTTCAGTGCAATATTTAACATCTAATCCTTAATGAAACAGATGAAGCTTCCGAATGAGGAAGAAGAATGTTTACCTCGAAAATATGGGTAACAATTAAACTTGATTTGTGGTTTAAAAGATATGTGATTTAGTTCAATACCAATTAATATTCAAGAAATATGAAGTAGAAATAAAAGATAGAAGTAAATCAAACCAATATTAGTTAGCAGAGGTGACCTGAGACGGCTTAGGGCAGTAAGAACAACTAAGTAAGAAAATCTAAGTAAGAACAATCAAGCTAAAGGACAATGTTGTTGAATAGTAGGCAAAAAGGTAAATAGTATATTCTTTTCTTAGTAAAAATATGATCTTACAAATGATTGGGGTCCCCCACATATAATGAAAAAATCCTAATAAAGGAATATTTTCATTTACAGTAGGGAATATTTTTGGTACAACTGTATAAGCGTCTAGTACGGAATTGTACAATCCTATTTCGTGATTTGCGTCATGACTTTGTTGACGTGGCAGGAATCTGGCTCGTTCTGGTACATATACATAACAGTACTATTTCGGGGTAGAATACAACCGACCTCACTATGCATCGTGCTTCGCCTTCGAATTCGGGTCTGGTCCCTTAAGCTCAAACCTAGCCTTACCCAGACTCGGACTTCGGACCAAACCTCGAGCTTCTATATTGGGATCATATGATTTTGACCGTATACAGATAGTCCTCGCATTTCTTAGAGTAAGATGATAAGAAACATTTCTGATCCTCGTTTCCCTGAAGTCCTTAGTGATGATGTCATTTTCATGATGCAGGCATTTGAAATGACCGAAACGTCCCATCGTTCCACTTCCCCAAAACATTGAATGCATGCCAGTATTGGTCGGCCACTAGCGCCGTCGAACCGTCGTTGCCCTTCTATAAATATGAGGCAATTCCTCTTAGTGAAGAACTTTTACTTTCTCTTTACATCTTCCTTGTTTTCATCTCTTTCTCTAATCACCCGTTTCCATCGCCTCTTTAAACGCCAAAAAATGCCAAGATCATGTAAGAACACCACATTCCGGTGTAACCCGAATTTTTTAGCTTACAGTCATGGCTAAAACATCCAAAACGGTCCCCAAAAAAGATAAAGCGTCATCTTCTTCTACTTCCTGGCCGGCTAAACCGATAGTGCCGCCAACTCTTGAGGAAACGACCCCCAACCCTTGTGTAATCAAGAAGGATTTTAGTAATGAAAATACTCCCAACGTCCCAGGCCGATGCGAGCACGCATCTCGATATATCACCTTGATGTCGAAGAAGCTCATCAAAGATGTGAGGAAGAACTGTGGCTGGGGAGATAAGGTTGGTATCCAGATCCCGAGCCCTGAGGAAAGCATTACTACCCACGTGGAGGGGTTTTAAGTGTTTACACTTATTACTTCACCCTAGGTCCCCTCGATCCGCTGGTGATCGATTCTGCAAAACATACGAAGTCACCCTAGGTCAGATTCACCTCTCTTTTTGGCGTATCGTGATCATGCTATGCTTCTTTTCTGAAAAGGCCAAGAGGTTAGGTTTCACCCATAGCCACCTGATTCGACTATATTGGCCCCAGCTATTTCGAGGGCTCATCAAGTTGCAACGTGGAACAACAAAAGCCATCCTTGCCAATACCGACGAGACCAAATATCGAGGTTGGATGAGCCGGTTTGTGAGAGTAAGAACTTCAGATGTCATCCCCGAGGATAGAATGCCGTTGCTGGAGAGGTGGAACTTTAATCTTAGGTGGAGTTCATTTTCTCGGTATCTATTCCTTTTATTCTTTCATTTTTCATAATGCCTTTGTCCTTCCTTTGGGAGCCGATACCTTGGTGCTCGCAGTGGTGCCCGACCTCGAGGATTGGGTTCAAAAGCTAGATGCTACCTTTTCCTATGATGAGCGCAAGTGGCACGAATCAGCGAAAGGCCAGTGGGAGGCCAAGAACCATGGTAAGTGCTTTCCTGAGTTTCAAATACTTTTCATATACTGGTGGTGTCAGTTTACTTGTGTAGGCCTTGGGGATGCATCTGAGATGAGGCCGGCTCCGCTCGGGGAGAAGACCAAGCCTTCGATTCTGAAATAGGAGAAGGAAAACAAAATGAAGAGGGTTTCGAAGCCCGAAGACCCTCAAGATAAGAAAACCCCTACTCGAAGGTTGCGAAAAAGAGGTTTGCTCAAGCGGACGCAAATTCGGCCCATTATTCCCCGGGTGACGATGAAGAGTCGGGGCTAGTGCCTCGAGCCAGGAAACCCATCGAGGCTGCCAAGCCCTCCGTCCCAGAGACCTCATCTTGCGGTGAGGGAACTCCGAAAAAAGATTCAGGCAAGGCCCCGTGTCCCCGGAGGTTGAGGTCGTCCCTCCATCTTCAACAACTATAACAGAGGGGGCAAGTGCCGAAACCCCCGAAGCTAATGAGAACGACCTGAGTGAAGAGCGTGGGGTCGCGACAACAG
Source organism: Nicotiana glauca (assembly GCA_026770625.1). Lineage (NCBI taxonomy): Eukaryota > Viridiplantae > Streptophyta > Magnoliopsida > Solanales > Solanaceae > Nicotiana > Nicotiana glauca. Next base: position 11,762 of record MU781857.1, read on the forward strand.
GTCACTCTCTTTACTTTCCAACTTATTCTGATAGGGCAATCAAGGAAGCCAATGCTCTGCTAATGCCCGATCCGAGCAAGATCCTTGAGGAAGATCCCCTTCAAGGTTGCTACGCTGGGATCGAGGATGCCAATGACCTTAAAGATGCATCTGCCATCTTCGAAGAGGCTCAACATCTCCTCTCCCGGGTAAGTACTTACTTTTATTATTGTAATTTTCTCTTTTCTTTCTTTTCCATTAACTGATGTATCTCCATTCCACGTATAGGCCATCGTAAAGTTCAGAGCTGAGCTGAGCCAATGTAAGGCCGAGCTTAAGAAAGTTTTGGGCGAAGAGAAGGCCCTAAGTCTCCTCTGTATCCAAAAGAAAGAGGAGCTTAAGGATCTTCGGACCGCATTGGCCAAATCTAAAAAAAGCGAGTCCGAGCTAGATGAGCAGGTAATTGTGATTTTAACAGAGTACAACCTTCTTGGACTGACTTCGGAGGCTAACACTTTAATATCTCAGCTGCAGCAAAGTCTAAAGATGATTGGACAGCTCCGAAGCGAAGTTGATAAAGTTAGAGCTGATTGTCATCAGTGGAAGAAGAACATGGATCAACTTGCTATTTTTAAAAAAATTATTACAACCCAACGAGCCTCGGCTAAAACCCATCTTCGAGGCATTCAAGCAAAAGGTCTGGCTCAGGCCAAGAAGATCGAGGAGTTGGAGGCCGAGCTCGCTAGAAACCGAGCTGAAACTACATAGGCAAAGGCTGAAGCTGTACAAGCTAAGGTTGAAGTTGAGAAGATGAAGGTTGCAGCTGATAAATCCATTGCCATGTACTTAAGGGATGCTGCAGCTATTCAAGCTGAGTTGAGAGAGGCTTCCGACTGGGGAAAATGGAGCAATGATTTGTCTAAGTGTCGAGCCCGGAGGGAGGATCATGACGAGGAGATAGCTGAGGCAAAGGCGCGGGAAACCAATGCCAAGTTTCTTGTCTTCTCCGATGATGAGGATATAGCGAGTGGCTCCGAGGATGGGGAAAGTGAAGAGGATGCAATCGGGGGAGAGGTGGCTCCCGAAGATAGAGCTGCTGAAGGTGCAGTTTCTGAAGATGACACTTTCGGTGATGTGACCCCGAAAATAGATTAGGTTTTCATTTTCTTTTCTGTTCAAGGGCCCTTCGCGGGTGTTGTAAATAAGTTTTGTAAAATACCCTCCATGAATATAAAGTATCTTTTTGCTATATCCTTAATCTTGTGTTGAATTTTATTTTGTTCTCATTTGTGGAAGACTTCCGATAATTCAAACAACCGTTTCAAGTATTGATTCGGACTCAAAACAAAATAAACCCTTAGATTTTTATTGACCAATATAATATCCCTTGGGGTTTTGTTCATCGTCGAGTCAAGCTTAAATTAATTCGACACGAGCTCGAAATAATAGGACTCTTGAGTCTGAGTTGATTGAGAGCGAGGTCTTGAGTTCTAAATGGTTTGGCTTTTAAGCTCTCTTAAGTTGGCCCTTAGGCTCTTTAAGCCGTCCCTTAGGATCTTTAGGTAGGCCCTTAGGCTCTTTAGGTTGGGCCAATTATGCCTTTAAAGTGGCTATACTTTTCCCTCATTTCGGCTAAAAGGCTTAGTAAAATTTTTTTGTTTGCCTTAGCATGTGTTTTTTTTACCCGTTTGGGTTTTTCGGAGGTCCGTAGCGGAAACTTATTAGTAATTTTTTTTGTGAAAACATAATTGAATACCTCTTGAGGTTTTTCTTGAGGCCGTCGTTATCGAAGCCCTTGTATTTTTCGAGGGCTGAATTTATCGAGGCACTCCGATTTTTTTAGGGCTGAATTTATCGAAGCCCTTTATATTTTGCTTTTGACAAGGGTAGACTAATTTAACCAGTTTTTACAAAGTGTTTGAGGGTCTTAAATTTATAGCGGAAGTCGGACGTCTCCGAGCCGCATTATTTTGGCCGTAGCCTTTATATAACTGTAGTCTTTAGTATGGTCGTAGACTTCGAGTATGTCATTTGAACTTGTTTCCTGATAACTTTTCGAACTTGTTCGAAAAATTAGTCTTCGAGCATATTGGCCTTGGACTTTATTTAGAGGTGGTTCCCCTTTGAGGCTTATAAGTTTGATTTTTTGATGACTCGGATGTACTTACTGTCAATGACAGTCCCCAAGTATTCTGGGATGCTTTTATGCTTTGGATCTTGAGCTATTTCCCGTAGGATTATAAGTGTAGAGTTCGTATAATAGTATACTTCTTCGAGACACAAAGTATTTTTGATAGTAACAGAATGCTTCTTCAAATAATTGATACACACGTACATTCTTTGAGTTCGGGGGTTGACTATTCTATATGGACATGGTTCATCTGACCGTTTGGCCCATTAAAAAGTTTTCCTATCGAGGCCCTTTTAGGCGTGAAGTATTTTTCTAGAAAATATAATCTCCGAGGATGATGCCCCCCCACTATTCGAGGTTGATTAAAAAGAAACCTTGGATATTTTTGAGTTCTCCTTAGGTAGCACATAATTGTTGTCTCGTTAAAAACCTTGCCGGTAAAACCCATTTGGGACAAAATCCGATCTAAGGGAAAAAGAGTGCAACGCATGCTTTAAAACCTAAGGCTTTCGTGTAGAAATACGATGCCTTTGATATCGTACGGCCTCGTCAAAAACTTGTAATGAGTTAGTTTTAAACTCAAATGGACAAAATGATAAGATCGTCCTAGCAGTAGTACCGCTTGAGCAGTGATATGTTCCAACTGTTTTGTAGTTGTTGGCCTTCCATTGTCCTGAGTTTGTAAGACCCTTTACCGACAACTCCGAGGACTCAATATGGTCCTTCCCAATTCGAGCAAAATTTCCCTTCATTTGGGTCTCGAGTGTTGAGGGTGACTTTTCCTAGGATTAAGTCCCCGATTCCAAAATGTCGAAGGTTGGTTCATCTATTGTAGTATCTTTTGATCTTTTTGCTTTTGTGCGACCATCCGAACGAGCACCAATTCTCGCTTTTCGCCTAATAACTCGAGGCTGGCATTCATGCCTCGTAATTCAACTCCTCCGATACATGTCGAAACCTGGCGCTGGGTTCTCCAACTTCGACGGGGATGGGGGCCTCAGATCCATATACTAGAGAGAACGGGGTGGACCCTGTATTGGACTTTGATGTAGTGTGATATTCCCAAAGTACCTCGGGTAAAACTTCTCTCCATTTCCTCATTGCATCATCCAATCTTTTCTTCAAGTTCTGAATGATATTTTTATTTGTTGATTTGGCCTATCCGTTTCCGGTTAGGTGGTACGGCGTCGATAAAATCCTCTTTATTTTATGCACTTCGAGGAACTTTGTTACCTTGCTACCGATGAATTGCTTTCCATTGTCACTCACAATCTCGGCGGGTATTCCGAATCTACATATGATGTGGTCCCATAGAAAGTTAATGACTTTTTTTTCTCAGACCTTCTCGAAGTCCTGTGCTTCTACCCACTTAAAAAAATAATCAGTCATAAACAGGATAAATTTAGCTTTACCTGGGGCCGTTGGTAGAGAGCCGACTATATCCATTCCTCATTTTATGAAAGGCCACGAAGACATGACCGAATGAAGTTGTTCTCCAGGCTGATGGATCATCGGTGCGAATCGTTGACACTTATCACATTTTTTGACAAATTCCTTAGTATCATTTTCCATGCTATCCCAGTAGTAACCTGCTCTGATAATTTTACGAACCAAAGACTCAGCGCTGGAGTGATTCCCACAAGTGCCTTCATTGATTTCTCGAAGGACATAATCAGTGTCTCCTGGCCCCAAACATGCCGCCAATGGCCCATCGAACATTCTTCTATACAATGTTCTATCTTCATCTAACGCAAAACCTGGAAGCCTTGGTTCGTAAGGCCCTGGATTCTTTGTGGTCCGACAAGAGTTTTTCAATCTTCAAATAGTCAATATACTTATTCCTCCAATCCCACACCAGGCTTGTTGAATTTATTTCGGCATGACCCTCTTCAACCACGGATATTGATAATTGGACAACAATTCCCCGAACGATGTCATCTGCTTCAATCGAAGAGCCTAGATGGCAAGCACATCAACCTCACTATTTTGCTCTCGAGGCACATGATCTAGAGTCCACTCCTTGAAGCAATGCAAGGTTACCTGCAGCTTATCCAATACCATTGCATCCTATCTTCTCGAACCTCAAAGCTTTTGTTTACTTAGTTTACAACTAATTGGGAATCACACTTGGCCTCGATGACTTCTGCTCCCAAGATTTTAGCTAGCTCAAGACCTGCAATCATACCCTCATACTCAGCCTAATTGTTTGTTAATATTAGAGTTTTGATAGATTGCCTAATAATATCACCTGTGGGAGGATTTAATACAATGCCGAGCCCGGATTCCTTCACATTCGAGGCACCGTCCGTGAAAAGGGTCCATACCCCCGATGTTGTACCCAAGTTTAGCACGAGTTCCTTCTTCACTTTGAGTACGAGGGTCAGCGTAAAATCGTCCACGAAGTCAGCTAGGATTTGAGACTTGATGGCCGTTTGGGGTTTATATTCGATATCGTACCCGCTAAGTTTAACAACCCATTTGGCCAATCGGCCTGATAACTCGGGCTTATGAAAACGTTTTGAAGAGGGTAAGTGGTTATTACAAATATAGGATGATATTGAAAATATGGTTTTAACTTTCGAGATGCGCTTATCAATGCAAGTGCTAATTTCTCTAAGTGAGGGTACCTAGTTTCAACATCTCCTAGAGTTTGGCTTACGTAATAAATAGAAAATTACGTACCTTGCTCTTCTTGAACTAATACCCCACTTATCTCTATCTCGGACACTGCCAGGTATAGATAAAGCCTTTCTGGGTGTGAAGCAAATATGGGCTTAACAGATATCGCTTTAACTCTTCCAAGGTTGGTTGACACTCCGGAGTCCATCCGAAATCCTTTTTTTTTAGCAATGAAAAAAACCGGTGACTCCGATCTGACGAACTAGAAATAAATCAAACCAAGGTAGCTATTCGCCCTATCAGCCTTTGCACGATATTCACACTATCCATGATAGTGAAATTCTCGATAGCCTTGATCTTATTGGGATTGATTTCGATACCCCGATTTGATACCATGAAGCCGAGGAACTTACTCGAGCCAATTCCGAAATCATATTTCTCCCGGTTAAGTTTCATGTTATATTACCTCAAAATTGCAAATGTTTTCTGCAAATGCACTAAATGGTCCTCTACGCGGGGATTTAACCAACATGTCATCAATATAGACTTCCATTGTTTTACCTAATTGTTTTTTAAAAATTTTGTTAACTAGACATTGGTATGTAGCTCCTGCATTTTTTAGTCTGAATGTCATTACGTTGTAATGATAATTTTTAAACTTAGTTATAAACGAAGTCTTTTCTTGGTCTTCCGGGTTCATCTGAATTTGATTGTACCCGGAGTTGGCATCGAGAAAAGTTAGGGTCTCGTGGCTAACTGTGGCATCGATTATTAGATCGATGTTTGGTAACAGGAAAGAATCTTTCAGACATGCTTTGTTCAAGTCCTTATAGTCCACACACACTCTAAGCTTATTTCCTTTTTTAAGAACCATAACTACGTCTGTTAACCATTCAGGATATTTCACTTCCTGAATGGATCCTATTTTAAGAAGTTTGCTTACCTCGTCTTTTATAAAGGCATGCTTTACCTCAGATTGAGGCCTCCTCTTTTGCTTTACTGGTTTGAACCTTGGATTGGTGCTCAGCCGATGTGTGGTGATTTTTGGCGGGATCCTTGTCATATCTAAGTGGGACCAAGAGAAGCCATCCATGGTGTCAATAAGAAATTGAATGAGTATTTTCCTGAGTTCGGGGGTTAATCTCGTTCTCAGGTATACCTTTTTCTCGGTCATGCACTCGATCAAAATGACCTACTTCGATTCCTTGATGGTTGTTTTCATTGCATCAGATTCTTCAGGAACGACGAAGGTTCGAGGAGTAAGGAAATCCTCATCTTAGTATTCGATCTCTTGTTGCTTTGACTCCATCGAGGTTGGAGGCGGTAATTGCTATTTGGCGGCCTTCTTATCTTTAGGGCTCGACTTCTCCGAGGTTGAAGGTTCTGGAATCGACCCTACTTACTCGATCTCAAACATCTATTTTGCAGCATATTGCTCCCCGTAGACCATTTTTATCCCTTCCTCTGTCGGGATTTTCATTATCTCGCGAAGAGTTGAAGGCACTGCCCTCATGTTGTGTATCCATGGTCTCCCGAGGAGTGCGTTATACATCATATCACCTCCTTATCATTGTCTTCAATTTTCTTTTCTCCGGACTCGATCCTCTTAGTGAGCTCTTCGAGCATTTTCATAATTGTGGGGTCAGTCCCCTAGCCGTTTTCATTAGACCTTTTTGGTGTCGGCTCAGCACACCGATTGTTTTCATGTTCAGCTATTTTGACTTTGGATTTGAGCGATGGCGATTTTTTAAGCCTGCAACATCTCCAATATTACTTGAGACTGACTCTTTCATCTTCTACTCCTAGCGTTCCGTGGTCCCCTGGTTGGGCTTCCCTATGTGCATTCCCTATGGGGTCTGTGACTGCATTCGTGTTTAGAGATTTATGCAAAATGATAGCAACTAGATCTATAATTGGCACTCCCTCAGGGTTTATGGGTGGTACACCAACCCCTATACCGTTGTTTTCTCGAAGACCTCCACTGTCATGAGCATGTGCATTTTCTGTGCTAGACATGTTCAAGCCTGATAATCAAAGAATCTTGACAAGAAAAAGTGTAAAGATAACGAGTGTAACGAGAATTAGTAAAGAAATAATCACTATTATCTTTAGTCCCACGGTGGGCGCCAAACTGTTTACCTCAAAACTATGGGTAACAATTAAACTTGATTTGTGGTTTAAAAGATATATGATTTAGTTTAATACCAATTAATAATCAAGAAATATGAAGTAGAAATGAAATATAGAAGTGAATCAAATTAATATTAGTTAGCAGTGGTGACCTTGAGACGGTGACCTTGAGATGGCTTAGGGCAGTAAGAATAACTAAGTAAGAAAATCAAAGTAAGATCAAGCTAAATGATAATGCTGATGAATAGTAGGCAAAAAGGTAACGAGTATATTCTTTTCACAGTAAAAAGATGATCTTACAAATGATTGAGGTCCCCCTTATATAATGGGGGAACCCTAATAAAGGAATATTTTCATTTACTGTAATGACCCGAGTGGTCATTTTGCTTGTTAGAACCCCATCCCCCTAAATAAGACTTTCTGCACTTGCCTTAATTAATTTACAACATGCGGGGATGGCTGGTTCGGGATTTGAAAGAGTTTTAGTCATAATAAGCACACTTGAGTCCCTAAGATTTTCTTAAAAGGTTAAGTTTGATTTTTGTCAACATTTCTAGTAAACGGACCTGGACTTGCATTTTGACGGTCTTGGAGGATCCGTAGGAAAATATGGGACCTAGGCATATGTCCGGAATCGAATTTCGAGGTCCCTAGTCCGAGTAATAAATTTTTGTTAGAAATTGTTAAAACTGAAATTGTAAGGATTTAATGAAATTTGATAATGCTTGATCATATTAGTATCGGGCTCGTATGTTGATTCCAAATCCTTGGTACAGGTATAATATAACATTTATGACTTGCCCACAAAATTTTGTGTCAATCCAAGTAGTTTAAGTATGTTTTGGCACGTTAGAAGTGAATTAAGAACTTGAAATTCATAAGTTTGATTCAATTGGTTTTAGCGGTGATTCCTAGATTTAGCATTATTTCGGGAGTTTCGAGGTTTGAGCGAGTCCATTTCATGATTTCAAATTTGTCGGTATGTTTGGGCGGGGCTCGGGGGCCCCGAGCGTCAATCGGGTGAGGCTCGAGTGAAGTTGGAAATTTTAGGAAGTAGCTGAAGCTCCAGCTATCTGTCATAACCGCACCTGTGGTTGGTCAGCCGCATGTGCAAGACCGCAGAAGCGACCAACCTTTCACAGATGCGGCCAAGCCAGGCCAGGACCAAAGCCACAGAAGCAGAGCTGCAAAAGTGGCTTACATCTCACAGATGCGGCCCTGTGGCCCAATTGAGATTCTGCAAAAGCGATCTCCTTTCTGCAGATGCGGTGGGCGCAGGTGCAGCCTAGGATCGCAGATGCGGAAATCGCTAAAGCAGTAAGCTTCATTTAATACAGGCTCCATCCATTTTTGCCCATTTTGCACTCGTTTATTGGGCGATTTTAGAGCTTGTGAGAGAAGATTTACACCTAGCATCTTGAGGTAAGTTCATCCCCTTTATTTCTAAGTTTAATGCTTGCGTTTTGGGTAGATTAACACACAAAGATTAGGAAAATCAAGGGATTACAGCAAAACCTAGAATTTTGATAAAACTTAGATTTTACCATGAAATTTATTAAGGAATAAAGTAGAAATCATATATTATTGATCCTTAGGTTATAGAGAATAACTTTCTTCGAAAAGTTTCGAAATTCGGGCACGTGGGCTCAGGGTCGGATTTTAGGAAACTTGTGTTTAAGGTTGTGAAATTTTTTTAGTAATTAAAATGCGTACTCTTAAGCTTTTATTGACTAGTTCCTAATTCGTTTAATTTGTTACAGATCGTGCGACACCAAATTGAGGGACTGCGCTCGTTCTTGATTTTGGAAGTACGCTTTGGAGTGAGGTGAGTCTCCTAGCTAACCTTGTAAGAGGGAATTTTACTCATAGGTGTAACAATTGAATAATTTGCTACTAAATGCGGAGGCTACATATGCACTAGGTGACGAGAGTCCGTACATAGCCATAATTATGCTTAAGTCCGGGTAGTCTAGGACCCAAAAGCATGCTTTATGTGATGTTCTTGTAACTTTGTGATTAATTTGGGATTTCTTAAATCATCTTGAATGTGGTAAATGAATCTAATGAGAGGAACATCATTTTTCTTGTCCCTTTAAAGAGAAGTTGATATTATCGTGAGTAATTGCTCTCTTGATATATATTCTTGTCTGCTTGTTGTTGTATTTAAATATATTTTATAGCATCGCATGTATGATTCGCGAGCGGGGTACTAGATGCATCTATGGTTCGTGCCGTTCGACCCTCCGGTAGTGCACACTTTATTTTTATGTTGGATCGGGCCGTACGACCTCGGCACTACTTGCGTATGCTTATTGCTTGGTATATTGTTGTGAACGGAACTTTGTTATATGCCCTGAAATGTAAATGGCTAACTGTGATATCATCTAGGAAATGACCTGTTGCCTCATGCTGTAAATTGTTAATCATTTGTGCTATCCATGCTTAATATATCACTTATCATATTATTTGACCCTAGTAAGTGTCAAGTCGACCTCTCGTCTCTACTTCTTCGAGATTAGACAGGATAGTTACTGGGTACATATTGTTTATGTACTCATATTATACTTCTGTACTTAATTATACAGGATCTGAGGCAGGTCATCTGGTTACCAGGCTGGTGCGTACCCTTGATCCGACCGAGATTCCACGGTGAACTGCTCCCCTCCTATGCCGTTCAGTAGCCCGATGGAGTCTCTTCTTTACTTTTGGCTGTCTACTCTATTTCAGACAGTAGGATAGTATTATTCTTTTGTATATTCTACTAGCTGCCAACATATTTATGACACCGGGTCTTGGCACACATATTAGTAGACTATTCTTATGGGTTCTATTACTATTGCTGTACGTCGCTAAGTATCACATGTTTTAAATTCAAATTAAGAAATTACTGTAACTGTTTTAGTAAAGTAAAATAAGAATTCACTAATATTTTTGTGGTGGCTTGCCTGACAACGGTGTTGGGCGCCATCACGACCTGAGATAAAATTGGGTCATGACATTTACAATAGGGAATATTCTTAGTAAAATTGTATAATCGTCTAGTACGGGATTATACAATCCTATTCCGTGATTTGCGTCATGACTATGATGATGTGGCAGGAATCTGACTTGTTCTGATACATATACATAACGGTACTATTTCGGGGTAGAACACACCCGACCTCGGTATGCATCGTGCTTTGCCTTCAAATTTGGGTCTGGTCCTTTAAGCTCGAACCTGACCTTACGCGGACTCGGACTTCGGACAAAACCTCGAACTTCTACATCGGGGTCATATGATTTTGACCGTATATAAAGAATAGTGCTCACTGTTAGCTCTTGGTTAATTCCAGTGAGATGCTCATGATGAGTTGCAAGATGAAATTATGAGGCATGGAGTGTTAATCGTTATGCTTAATATTAAGTCGCACATTGCCGTGCTGCCAATACCAAACAAACATTGTGTTTTCCCCCATTCGTTGGAGAAAGTTTGCTTAGAGTGCGTTAATTAATATAATACTCACTTTGTTTACCTAAAAGTACTAATAGAAGTTTATTTGACACACAATTTAATGGAGGATGATAATGAGTGACAATAGATATATGCGAAGGATTGTATATAGGTGTCCGTAATAAGTGTTTTAAAAGGTATGGGCCTAAGGAAAGACATTTTACATATTCCTCAGCGAGGCGTAAGTCCTATGGGTATTTAATTTTGAATATTTTATAAAATAATATAATTAAAGTAAATATATTTAAAATTGAGTATATATATATATATATATAAAACAACAAGAAACTCAGTGAAATTTTATAAGTGGGGTTTAGGGAGAGTAATGTATACGAAAACTTTACGCCTATCTTATGAAGGTAGATAAATTATTTCCGATGGACCTTCGGCTCAAGAATAATAAAAGGACGCAACAAACAAACAATAACAACAACACTACTCTAATCATAGCATTTAATCTACATATCCAAAAAAAAGGTAGCCCCCAAATAAATTGCACTTTAGTACACTTAGGACTATATAGGTATGAAGTGCAGCCAATAGTTTTATTCACTTAAGGCCAAAAAGTCAGAAGTGAAAAAAATGCACTTCAGAGGCACCTAAGTGCAACCAATATTTTTATGCACTTAAGGCCAAATAGGTCTGAAGTGAAAATTGCCCAGCAACAGAAATCTATAGGATTTTCGGCATAGTTGGACTTGGTATTTTCCAGCATTGACAATATATGAAACCTTTATTTTCCTCCTCATTTCTTTACCCTTATCTTACGAAGGTAGATAAATTGTTTCTGATAGACCTTCGGCTCAAGAATAGTAAAAGGACGCAACAAACAAACAATAACAACAACAAATAATCTAATCATAGCATTTAATCTACCTATCCAAAATAATAATAATAAACTCCCAAATACATTGCACTTCAGTGCACTTAAAACTAAATAGGTTTGAAGTGCAGCCAATGGTTTCATGAATTTAAGGCCAAAAAGTAAGAAGTGAAAAAAATGCACTTCAGATGCACCTAAGTGCAACCAATATTTTATGCACTTAAGGCCAAATAGGTCTGAAGTGAAAATTGCCTAGAAACAGAAATCTATAGGATTTTCGGCGTAGTTGGCCTTGGTATTTTCCAGCATTGGCAATATATGAAACCTTTATTTTCCTCCTTATTTCTTTACCCTTATCTTATGAAGGTAGATAAATTATTTCTGATAGACCTTCGGCTCAAGAATAGTAAAAAGGACACAACAAACAAACAATAGCAACAACAAATAATCTAATCATAGCATTTAATCTATCTATCCAAAATAATAATAATAATAAACCTCCAAAAAGTGCACTTAAGGCTAAATAGGTATGAAGTGCAGCCAATGGTTTCATGAACTTAAGGCCAAAAAGTCAGAAGTGCAAAAAAAATGCACTTCAAACCCAACATTTTTATGCACTTAAGGCCAAATAGGTCTGAAGTGCAAATTGCCCAGAAACAGTAATCCATAGGATTTTCGGCGTTGTTGTCCTTGGTATTTTCCAGCTTTGGCAATATATGAAACCTTTATTTTCCTCCTTATTTCTTTACCCCTATCTTATGAAGGTACATAAATTATTTCCGATAGACCTTCAGCTCAAGAATAATAAAAAGGACGCAACAAACAAACAATATCAACAACAGATAATCTAATCATAGCATTTAATCTACCTATCCAAAAAAAGAAACCCCCAAATAAATTGCACCTCGGTGCATTTAAGGCTAAATTGGTATGTAGTACGGCCAATATTTTCGTGCACTTAAGGCAAAATATCAGAAGTGAAAAAAATGTACTTATGCACCTAAAGTGCAACCAACATTTTTATGCTAAGGTCAAATAGGTCGAAAGTGCAAATTGCCCAAAAACAGAAATTGACAGAATCCTGCAAATTAATACTGTTTTAAAATGTCGCTGAAACCACAGAAAGTTGTCATCGCAATGAGTTAGAATTCACCCCAAAGGGCTCAAAACGTGCCATGTTGTAAAAGTTAAGGTCTTAAAATTATGTTTTTAAAAAGTCATTTGACCTCTCAAATTTTGTGTTCCCCTCGGCGACGTCTTGTTCGAGTTATTTGAGAAAAGCAGAGACAACGCTTGTGCTTTCAGTGTCCTCTGAAATGAAATTAACAAATGCTACTATAAAATGGTTGCTCGAAATTAACAGCTGGTTGCATTTCATATGGATTTGCTTGAGTTCAGCATACTCTAACTTCTGGTTGGTTAGTATTAAAATTTTAAAGCATATGCCACATAAATGAGACTCCGAATAGCATCAAGGGGAAGCCGAAACAAAAAAAAGTGCTGATAAAATCTAAGTGTCATTTTTCTTGCTGGGACTCCAAATCTTCCACAGCCATATCTTTTTCCGAGTTTATTATTGCCCTTGCTCGCTTTGACTCCACCCAGTTTCCCCACAACACCATAAACAATCCCAAAACGATCAACATTGAACCCACTATAGTTCCCGTGAATATCTCTTCACCAAGTAGAAGCCAGCTCAGTGCTGCAACTAGGATAATCGGTAAAGGGTTGAAAATTGACACAAAAAAAGGTCCCTCCCTCTGGATGCACCAACTCATCACGAAATATGATAGAGCTGAGCAGAAAACTCCTGAATATATGGTGGAGATAGCTCTCACGCCACTGCTCAATGACCAGTCGGATATGTCATGGTCGAAGCAGAACCCAAAGACCAAACATATACAGCTAGCCATGAAGCACATCAACGCTGTGCTTGAATAGGTAGCTGCATACTCTTGGTTTACTCTTGCTTGGATTATGGACCATATCGACCAAGAGAGGGCACTGGTAATGACGAGCAAAGGGCCTAAGTAGTTGGTGCCGCTGCTGCTGTGCTGCGCAATACCTTCTAAGAGTTTCCAATTAATCTTTGGCTGGCCAATGGGGAGTCTTGGTCCATGGTACATCGATAGCATCATCGCACCTCCTATACTCAATAGCGTACCCATCATTTTGGCTATCCCTACTCTTGTAAGTTGGAACTTTTCGTGTCCGGTAATGACAGCGAGAACAAACGTAAATGCTGGCATTAAGTTCGTCAAAGCAGATGCCACCGTAGTGTTGCAATTTTGTAAGCCAATGATATACGTAATTTGGTTAATTGACCCTCCAAAAATCGAACACAGGAAAATTTTTAGAAGTATTGACCTCGTCATGGCAGGTCTGCTATGCCTTTCACTAAAATATGCAATAGGGCACATTATCAGTGCGGCAAATGTCTGCCTATATGCCACATGCACGAAGGGGTTCATGCCTGTGTTCATAGCCATTTTGGTTAGCAGGTTCATAACCGCGTATCCAATTTGTATAAATGACATGGACAAAGCAGGTAGCCAGGACATTTTTTTGCTAGATGTTGTGATTACAGTTAGAGGAATCGAGTGTTTTGCTTACTGCACAAGTGAGTATTTTACGTAATGCTAATGAAAAATCATGCATTTGAGCTCCTCTATTTATAATCGCCGAGAAAGTCTTGAAGTGAAAAAAATGCAAGTCGGATGCACCTGAAATGTTATCCACTTAAGGCCAAAAAATCTGAAGTGAAAAAAATACAAGTTTGATGCACCTGAAAGGCAACCAACCGACGTTTTTATGCACTTAAGGCTAAAAAGTCTGAAGTGAAACAAAAATGCACGTCAGATGCACTTGAAGTGCAACCAACGTTTTTATGCACTTAAGGCAAAAAAGTCTAAATTGAAAAAAATGAACCTCAGATGCACTTGAAGTGCAACCAATATTTTTATGCACTTAAGGCCAAAAAGTTTGAAGTGAAAAAATGCACTTTAGATGCACCTGAAGTGCAACCAACGTTTTTATGCACTTAAAGCCAACGAGGTCTGAAGTGCAAATTGCCCAAAAATAGAAATTTATTCTTCAAATTTTAACAATCCAATATACGATTTAGCACCTAAATATATTCCAAATATGCTCAAATTTGAAACATAACCTCCAAAATATCATCAAGAACAAACCTCAATCATCAATTCGTCAAAACAACAATAAATCTAACTAATCCTTTTTGCAATTAAGAAAAAGAAGAAGAAGAAGAAATCCTAAGCAATTGTAAGATTACCACGGTAAAATATCACAAACTATCTTTATATATGTTTACAAAGACCATATAAAATCACTGTCACAAGAAGAAGAAAAAGAAGAAGAAGGAGAAAAAGGGCTGAAGTAGTCTAAACTTTGGGTATTGGTTTAAAAAAAATTAAAAAATGGGTACAAATTAAATGAGGGCGCCCACCCGTGCAGTTATTACATAAATTTTTATGTACATTCATATGGAATAATGCACAAAATAAATAAATATCAAAGGCAGCCAAAAGAAAAAATTCAAAATTATAGAAAACAAGAAAAGACTAATACCTTAGTACTAGGGGTGTACATAGGTCGGGTTGGTTAGGATTTTACAATTACCAAACCAAACCAATTGTATCGGGTTATTAAATCTAAATACCAAATCAAACCAATAAAACTCGGGTTTTTCATTCTCGGTTTTTCTCGGGTTTTCGGGTTATTCGGGTTTTTTCCGGTAAAATCTTCGTAGAACAAAATATATAAATTGTGCTCAAAATATTTCTTTAATCCTAGTATGATACAACTATATAAAGTATTTTCCAAGAATAATACAAAATATGAGATGTGTCAAGGCATTATCCTAAAAAATTCAACAATAAAGACAATAAAATTATGTATATAAATATAGCTAATTAAAAAGCTATAATAAAAATAAACATAATATAAAAGTAATAAGTCATGATAAAATAAGTAGACTAATAGGGAGTATTAATCACATGACTAAACACATTTTTATCTAAATTATTGCAAAACAAAATATAAATATTCAATACATTCCCGTTTATAGAATTGAATTGAAGGTCTTTTGTTAGCATTAGTATTGATTTGATATTGGTTTAGGCTTTTTTTTTTTTTAGCATTATTTAGTTTAATAATGTTAATAGCTATAAAACATATTGGAACATTCAAAAGTTGTAAGTCCAACCTTGAAATAATACCTTAAAAGATAAAATTATGAACTTTTTTGAGAAGTATTTATAAATTACATCACAATAAGTATATTTATATATTAAATATATCCAAAATTTCTATATATGTAATGTCGGGTTGGTTTGGTTTCGGTTTGACTTTCTTTAGTTAAATTTTCCCCACACCAAATCAAATCAAACCAAACCATAGTCGAATTTTTTTTCTCGGTTTGACTCGAATTATCGGGTTGGTGCGATTTATCGGTTTTCTTTGTACAACCTTACTTAGTTCCATCTATTCCTAATTGGAAAAGCTTATATTATTAATTCTAAGAAACTCTAAATTCTCTTCGGGAGCCCCGGACATAAATATCTGCAAACAAAACAAGAAATCATCAATCAATAGTCAAATTTTCAACACAAGAAAATCATACATTAAAAAACGAAAACTAAAGACTAACATAACGGAGCGTAAAGTGAGTCAAGGGGTGAGAGTTAAGAGGACTGAGGAAACCCAGATGTGTAAACGCAGTTTCTTCCACAACTGGAACATTCGCCGGTCCCACCAACACTTCCCTCTTTTCTTCTTCCAAAATTAAACCCATTAAATATCATGTTATCAAATTGTTGTTCAAGAATTCAGAAAATTTTCAGAAAACAACAAATTTTTTGATAATAATATTTCCTCCCTCCCACAAAAAAACTAGTTAAAATAATTCAGTATCCGCTACTTACAAGATAAAACAACTTGAGTTGAAAAAAATAATTTTTTTACAAGGAGGACAAAAAGGATGACTTACCTCCAATTTGAACTTGCTGCTAATGAAGTTTTCTTTGTATTAGCAAAAATAAATCGACGGTTCGTTGCTTTTGGGAGATAGTAACAGACTAGCGAACAAGATAAAAATTGAGAAAGACCATTAAATTAGGGCTTCTGGCAATAAAAAGAGGTCTTGACTTTTAAATTTAAATGTTTCAAATCCTATTTAAAAATGTTGAGTAATTACAAGTTGCCTTTTGGGAAGTTGGATGTTATATTAAAGATTTATTCAGCAAATTTTATTTTAATTTGAAAATGTCTCTTGGGATTACACCTCACTTCAAAACACGCCCCAATGCCGCATGTACGCCCCAAAGTGTTGTGCATATACCTCCTGAGACTTTCGACTTCCACCATTACCTCGGGTATTTTTGATTCGCCTCGCCCCAAGGCTCGCCCCGAAAATACCTTTTTAAAACACTGTTCGTAACATGTAGCAGAAGAAAATAACAATCCGAGCAACATTTGTTCGTGTTTAAAATTTATTTATAGTGTCAAAGATCGCATCTAAGACGTATCTAGTGAAAAGAGTCGTGCGAAGACTCTATGTGTATCCACACCGATACCGATCTTAGCTATCAACTCTTTGGACAATGAAACATGCGAACAAATTGAAAAAAAAAATTTGTATTAGAATCTTTATCAAAAATCTAAATTTCTCTCAATCTCTCAATCTCTCAAGACTTCAAGTCTCAATCTTAATTTTCAAGTTACATCATGCCTCGTTC
>MU781857.1:39791-56562 GCA_026770625.1 Nicotiana glauca
TATTAAGGCAGCCCTTTTCTTTACTTGCTTTCTTTTGTTTTTCTCTTTTTATTTCTTTTGTTTATTTCCATTTTGTATTTTATATATTTTCTAATTTTATAAAAATGCAACATTAAAGTAAAGACCTAATTTATTTCCAAAATAAGCTAATTAATTCCTAAAAATCTATTAAAATTCTATTTAAAGTAAAATCAAAATGAATTCAACAATTAATAATAAAAAATACAAAATGGACTATTTTTGTTATTTTTCCTATGTTTTGTTTTAAAAACAAACTAAACACTAATTGATCCTAACATATGAAATTAAATCCTAAATGCAAATGTCAACTGTATTTTTTATATTTTCCCTATGAAATAAAATGCACCAATAAAATACAAACAATTATTAGAAAATAACACAAAAATTCACAAAAAATTATAAAATAATACAGAAATTATTTTGTTTGAATTTTTGGGAATAATTTATATATAGGACAAAATTTACGTGCTCACATTCTGCCAAAGAGTTTATTGCGTAAAGTTCAATGTCAAATTTATGGTAAATGACAAAGTGAAAACCGACATGGAAAGTCATATAGGTACAATATTCATATCAGTAACTGCTTAATTTGTAAATTTATATGCTTCTAAAGAAGCAGAACTAAGTTAAGACACAGTGGTATAAAATGCAAATTCAACATATGAAGTACATGGAAAGGCTTCTACTTAAGTGCTACAACAACAAAATATATTCTTAAAAGTCATATATAAAAATGCTTCGTATATTGAATTAGGCCGATAAACCATCCGATAAGAGCTAAACCGATACCAATCCGCCCGATATCTTATCGGGTGGCTAGCAGATTAATACATTTAAAAGTCGATAACCGATAAGCCAAACCGTTAGGAGTAAATAGATGCCCAATCCATTCGATAAGCAGCCCCAGCTACCATATATTAGACCCCGGGTACCTCCCCGTAGGCGGGGCCTGCCAGTTGCAGCGTCTGTACCAGATCCTAGATCAGCTGCGGCCGGCGAGCCATATAAGCCTTTGGACAGATGGAGTAGACTATACCCTCCTGTCTTCGGAGGTGAGCGATAAGAGGACCCCCAGAACTTCATTGATAGGTGTAGAGACAGACTGCACAACATGAGGATATTGGAGTCCCACGAAGTGGATTTCACTACTTTTTAGTTGGAGGGCAGGGCCCTTAGGTGGTGACAGTCTTATCTTCTCGACAGGCCAATGGGTTCTCCTCCTATGACTTGGGACTAGTTCACATAGCTTTTCTTTTATAGGTATATCCCACCCTCCTAGAGGGAAGATTTACGGTGTCAATTTGAGTAGCTCGAGCAGGGTCAGATGTTAGTGATCGATTATGAGGCGAGATTCTCTAACTTGTCTCGCCATGCACTTTTGATACTTTCTACTGACGCAGAGAAAGTGCAGAGGTTTGTTTTGGGGTTTCACTCTGATATTAGGGATAATATGGCCCAAAAGGTTGAGATAGGGACTTCTTATCAGCTAGTAGTAGAGATTGCTCGGAGGATTGAGGGCTACCACCAGAGGGGTAAAGAGCAGATGCAGTGGGACAAGAGGACCTATTTCTCTGGATAGTTTAGAGGTGCCCCGGCTGATGTCAGAGGTCAGTTTTGGGGGGGGGGGGCGTTCAGCTCAGCAGGCCCACATATCCAACACTACCACCACCTCTTCGGGGTGATCCAGCGCGACCCGATTTTATTGCTATGCCAGAAGTTATTACCAACCACAAGCTATTCAAGATTCTTCTAATGGGTACTCGGGTCATCAGTGTTCTTCCAGTGCCTATTTCATTGCCATGCCAGAGAGTTCATACTGCCCACAAACCATCTAGGGTTCTTCTAGTAGGTATTTAGGCAATTAGGGTTCAAACTTCGGGGCAACAGTCTATGGTACTGAGAGGTTGTTACGAGTGTGGAGATTCGGGTCACATGAAAAGATTTTGTCTCAGACTTTGGGCCAAGGCAGTACAACAAGGTCATCAGCCCATTATTGCAGCACCAATCGTCCGACCACCCAGAGGCGGAGGGCAGACATGTAGGGGACGTACTAGAGGTGGAGGCCAGGTAGTGGGAGGTCAACCGGCTACTGTTCAGTTAGGCGAGGCTAGCCAGCCATCGCTTCAGCTAGATTCTATGTTTTTTCGTCCAGACCAAATGCAGTGGCCTCATATGCCATGATCAGAGATATTATTTCCATCTGCAGTAGGGATGATTTAGTATTATTTGATCCAGTGTCTACCTATTCATATGTATCATCTCTGTTTGTTCATTTCATGGATATTCCTCGCGAGTCCTTGGGTACTCCTATTTATGTGTCCACTCCTGTGGGCAATTCTGTGGTTGTGGGTTGGATCAGCCGGTCCTGTATGGTCACATTCCATGGTTACGAGATTAGAGCAGACTATTTGCTTGATATGACCGACTTTGAGGTCATCTTGGGCATGGATTGGTTATCCCCATATCATGCCATCTTGATTTCCATGCCAAGACTATTACTTTAGCGATGCCAGAGTTTCCAAGATTGGAGTGGAGAGGTTCCTCTGTTAGTATATCTGGTCGGGTCATCTCTTTTCTAAAGGCTCGACATATGGTCGAGAAGGGTTGTTTGGCTTATCTAGCTTATGTTTGGTATACTAACGCAGAGTCTCTAATGATTAATTTACTTCCAGTAGTCTGGGAGTTCACCGACATGTTTCCTTCTAATCTTCCAGGCATACCACCAGATCATGACATTGATTTCTGTATTTACTTGGCTCCAGGTACCCAACCTATATCTATTCCATTGTACCGTATGGATCCGAAAGAGTTGAAGGAGCAACTTGAGGAGTTGTTAGCAAAGGGTTTCGTCAGACCAAGTGCATCACCTTCGGGTGCACCAGTGATATTTATGAAGAGGAAATATGGGACTATGCGGATGTGCATTGATTACCACCAGCTGAACAAAGTTACCATCAAGAACAAGTACCCATTGCCGCGTATTGATGAATTTTTTGACCAGCTATAGGGTGCTAGGTTGTTCTCTAAGATCGAATTGTGATCAGGGTACCATCAATTAATGATTAGGGACTTGGATGTTCCAAAGACCACTTTCCTACTACATATGGTAATTATGAGTTTCTAGTGATGTCCTTCAGCTTGACTAACGCCCTAGCAAAGTTTATGGATTTGATGAACAAAGTGTTCATGCCTGATATTGATTCGTTCATCATTGTCTTCATTGAAGACATCTTGATCTACTCATGTAGCCTGGGGGAGCACGAGCAGCATTTAAGAGTGGTGCTTTAGACCTTGAGGGAACAGAAGCTATATGCTAAGTTCTCCAAATATGATTTTTAGTTAGATTATCTGGCATTGTTGGGGCATGTTTTATCAGTTGAGGGTATTAAGGTAGATCCCAAGAAGATTGAGTCAGTTCAGAATTGGCCTTGTCCCACTTCAGAGACTGAGATCAGGAGTTTCCTAGGGTTAGCAGGTTATTATTGCCGGTTTGTAGAGGGCTTTCATCCATTGCATCACCTTTGACTAGATTGAACCAAAAGGGTTCTTCGTTCTGTTCATCCGATGATTATGAGGCAAGCTTTCAGAAGCTCAAGACATCTTTGACTACAACACCAGTTTTAGTTTTGCCTTCCGGTTCGGGGATGTACACGATTTATTGCATCACTTCATGTGTTGGTTTGGGTTGTGTGCTGATGCAAGAGGGTTAGGTTATTGCATATGCTTTACGTCAACTCAAGATTTATGAAAAGAATTACCCTGTGCATGATCTAGAGCTAGCTGCTATTGTTCATGCTCTTAAGATATGGAGGCATTATCTTTATAGGGTGTCTTGTTAGGTTTACACAGATCATCGCAACTTGCATCATTTGTTCAAGCAAATTGATCTCTATTTGAGGCAGCGCAGATGACTTGAGTTACTGATGGATTATGACATCACCATTCTTTATCATCCAAGTAAGGCGAATATAGTCTCGGATGCCTTGAGCAGAAAGAAAGAGAGTATGGGTAGTTTGGTATTCATTTTAGCAGAGGAGAGGCCACTAGCTTTGGAGATTCAGTCCTTGGCTAAAAGACTTGTAAGGTTGGACATTTTACAGCCCAACCAAGTTCTTGCATGTGTGGTTGCTCAGACTTCACTATTGGAGAAAATCAAGGCTCGATAATTTGATGATCCTCATTTGATAGTCCTCAGAGAGATGGTACTACATGGTGATGCCAAGGAGGTTTCTATTGGTGAGGATGGTGTTCTACGACTCTAGGGTCATCTATGTATTCCTAGTATTGATGGCTTGATAGGGAGGATTCTAGAAGAGGCACACAGTTCTCGGTATCCCATTCATCCAGGTGATACGAAGATTTATCGTGACCTGAGCCAGTATTATTGGTGGCATCAAATTAAGAAAGACATAGTTGAGTATGTTTCTAGGTGCCTAAATTGCCAGCAGGTCAAGTATGAGCACCAGAGACCACGTGGCCTATTCCAGCAGATGACTATACTCGAGTGAAAGTAGGAGTGTATCACTATGAACTTCTTAGTTGGGTTGTGTAAGTCCATGTGAAATTTTTTACTCAAAATCCGAGAGATCGTAGTGCCAAGTTAGGAATACGTGTTAGAAATTTGGGTTCAGACCCTTTGGACTGACTTATGCATTTAAAAGTCAAGAATAATGTTTTCCAGAAAAGTGCAATTCTGCGGTCCAGTATGCGGTCGCATAATAGCTATGCGGACCGCATAGTCGCCGCAGAGTGAAGCAGTGTGTTGGTCAATTTTAAGGTCAACTCTGCGACCACTTATGCGATCACATAATCGATATGCGGGCCGCATAGTCATCGCATAATCCCCTTGGAATTTTGCGAGGGGCAGTTCTGCGGTGCATTATGCGACCGTAGAACTAGTATGCAGACCGCATTTTTATTGCATACCCAGACAGTGTGTTTAGGTTTTGGGACCATTTTTGCGGTCCAATTTTCGGGTCGCATGTCAGGTATGCGATCACAGATTATGTCGGGGCTCCTATTTTCTAACTTTTAAAATTCGACCCCATCTTATTAAAAATACCCCATTAGGCCATTTTACTGATATTTCACTGCATATAGAGTGAGAGAGGGAGCTTTAGAGGGAGAGACTAAATCTCAATCTTTGCCAAATCTTTGAAGACTCTCAAGCAAAAAAATTGTTAGGCCTTCACCCCAAGAGGTAAGAAACTTGACCCCTAATCTCTGGTTTCAAAATTCACACTAGAAAGAGTACTTAGCTTGGGGGTTCATGGGTATAAGAATGGATTTCTTGCATGCATATAAGATCATAGAGTATTGGGAGGTTTTGAACTAAAAAGAAATCCATTGGGGGTATAAAATGATAGAAATCTCTCTAAAAAAGGACCTAAGATCACAATGCACCCTTAGTGCTTGATAATATTCTCAAACAAGCTAGATTCTTAATTTTGTCTCTGATTCTTGGTTCAATTTGTAATTCTTATGAAATAGATTAAAGTGCTAAGAGTCCTAGAATTTTATAAGAATTAGGGAAAGCTTTATTAAGGTATGTATGGCTAAAATCCCCTCCTCTTATAAATTGAGCTTCCATGGTGCCCGTGTAAATATTGTAAGTTCAAAACCTGATTGATGTTGTACTGATTATGCTAAATGAATTGATGATGTGAAAACGTATGTGGAAGGTATTCCTTCATGTGATTAATGTGTTTTTCTTTGTAAATGGAGGATTTGTGGAGAACATGGTATATGTGGTAAATGCCTAAATGTTAGGCCAAGTTTACGTTGGGACTAATATGACAAACTAGATGAATTCCTCTCTATGCTTATGACTTAAATTGCTTTTATATATGTCTATGGTCTTAAGTGGCAAAGTAAATGTGGAAAATAAGAACAATGTGAAATGTGAGTTATGGAATGTGGTAATTGTGGCCCCAAGTACCGAAGAACTACTATATGTTTACCCAAATATTGAAGTGAGATGATTAACGAAAAAATGGTAACATCTCAGGGAGACGGCTTAGCCAATCGGGCCATGATTGGACGCCATGTTATACGCACATGGTGGTAATGTATTGATGATTGACACTGGAAAGTGAAAATGAAATGATGGTAACATCTCGGGGACATGGCTTAGCCGATCGGGCCGTGATCGGACTCCACTCAAGGAAGCGGTGGTAATGTGGATAATGACGCAACAACATGGGAGGACCTAATCTAAAATCTCAGAACCTTTGTGAAAACTAGGTTAACCTCTTATATTGTTGATGTGGTGCTTATTTGAAACTTTGTTGTCCATTTGACTTCCTCTTTACTCTTGTATGGTTGTTCTTTCTAATAGGATGGTGTTTAGTTATACATACTAGTACTATTCCATGGTACTAACACCCCTTTTGTCGGGGGCGCTACATTTTTAAATAAATGTAGGTGGCTCCATAGCAGATAGTGCCGATCGCGTGTAGCGGAGTATCCTCCTCTCAAAGTCTTGGTGAGCCCCTTTCTCCTTCAAGGGGTTATGTTGTACACCTTTTGTTATAGATATCCACTTTTGAGGTATAGCCGAGGCCTTGTTGCCGGTGTTGTTATCATTGTCTTTTGTATCCTTAGAGGCTCCGTAAATGTTTGTGTGGGTCATGTACGGGCGTTGGATGGGTCCATGAAGTATGTTGTAATTATAAACTCTTGATTTCTTCTAAACTATAACTGTATGAAATCTTGGAAACCTAACTACGGTTTAAGGTTGTGTTATAAAATTAACTATCAATGTTGAATGTACAACTGCTCTTCTTGTCTGATTAAACAGAAATCGAATCCCTTAATCGCATTGAGTTGGGTAGAAAGTGTTTGATAAGGCTTGCTCAGTTGGGTTCACTCGATTGAGCACCGATCGCGCCTCCTGAGGTTGGGGCATGATAGACTTGGTATCAGAGCCAAAGGTTTTAAAGTGTCCTAGGACGTCTCAGAGCCATGTCTAGTAGAGTCCTTCTTATCGGTGTGAAGTTGACCAAATCTATAAGTTGGAGGCTACTTGGGCATTAGGAATAACACCCTTCTTTGATATTCTAGATCGTGCGGTAATTGTGAAACTATTTCCCCCCTCTAACTAGTGCATTGCTCTATCTTTCAGTGAATGACACCTAGGAAGAAAGCGAGAATTGACCAAGGAGCCAATGCCATCTCAAGAGTGGCTGATGAATCACTGCTTGATACTACGGGTGAGGGTAGGGACCCTGCTATCACCCTGCCTGGTTCTCCTATTCCAGAGCAGACTACCCCAGTTCCTACACCTGCGGAGGATACTACTATCCCTCCCATTCATACTTCTATCCTGCCTCTAGCCCCAGCTTCCGGTTCTGGTATTTCTGAAGGGGATCTTAGGGGAACTATTCAGATTTGACACAGCTAGTGGACTCTCAGGCCCAGAGGTCAAATGTTGCACCTAGTTTATCTAGCCAGCAAGAGGATTCCACCAGCTCTAGGGTGAATAGATTTATTCAATTAGAATCTCCAGTGTTTACGGGTGCCAATCCAGAAGAAGACCTTCAGGATTTTATTGATGAGATGCACAAGACCCTCAAGGTTATACGTGCAACAGAGATAGAGGGAGTAGAGTTAGCTGCCTATCGGTTGAAAGGGGTGGCCTATTCATGATTTGAGTTGTAGGAAGATTCCCGTGAGAAGGGGAGCTCTCCGGCGAGGTGGAGCGAGTTTGCCGATGCATTTATAGATCATTTCCTGCCTGTCGAGACAAGGGCAACCAGTGCAGTAGAGTTTGAGAATCTGAAGCAAGGTAGCAGAAGTGCGTGGGAGTACCATATGGTGTTTTCCTGCCTGTCCAAGTATGCTATTCACATGTTGCCCATAATGGAGGCTAGGGTGCGCCGATTTGTTCAGGGTCTTAATCCTTTAACTATTAATGAGGCTTCTACAATTGCATTGAATTTTGATATAAATTATGGGAAGATGGTGGAATTTGCTCAGGGCACAGAGAACTGTAAATTGAAGAACAGAATGGAGAGAGAGGGAAACAGAAAGATCCGGTTTACGGGCAGCATGTGTGAGTCACTAGGTAAGGGAAGATCAGCTTTTCAGGGAGGGACATCAGGGCTGTCCCATTCTTTTGCATAGTCTTCAGCTAGTGCACCGCCATTAGGGCCCAACTAGCAGCAGTAGTGGAGTCATTTTATGCCCAGCTAGGGCAACAGAGGATCCCATCAGTGAGGTCGGTCAGGAGAGATATCCCAGTAGTAGCAGAGGTCCTCGTGCCCTAAGTGCAGGAAGATGAAGATGGGGGTTTGGTACTCGGAGTTACCCATATACTATAGATACGGGATGAAGGGCCACATTCAGAGGCATTGTCGTACATCCCGCCAGGGAGCAGGTAGGGGAACAACACAGTCATCCAGTCTAGCAGTTGCTATATCTTCAGCCCCCTCTCCAGCTCGAGGTACCCCAGCACCCGCGGGGAGTGGTACAACTCGGGGTAGTGTCCAGAGTTCAGGAGGACCCAGCCGGTTCTATGCTATGAGTGGTTGCCAGACTGCAGAGGCTTCTCCAGATATTGTTACAAGTATTCTGGCTGTCCAATCCCATGATGTATATGCACTTATTGACCCCGGTTCCACTCTGTCCTATGCTAACCCTTTTGTTGCTATGGAATTCGGGATAGAACCATAACAGCTTCATGAACTATTCTCGATATCTACTCTGGTTGGTGAGTCAATTTTGGCTACTCGAGTTTATAGAAGTTGTGTTGTCACGATGCGTGGTAGGGATACTATGTCCGATCTAATTGAATTGGGGGTGGTTGATTTTGATGTAATAATGGGAATGGACTGACTTTACTCATGTTTTGCCAAACTTGATTGTCGAACTAGAACTATGAGGCTTAAGTTTCCTAATGAGCCCGTGGTTGAATGGAAGGGAGATAAGGCCGCAAAGATGATGAAAAATGGGTGTATCTAACATTTAGTCCATGTTATGGACACCGATGCCGAGGCACCTGGCCTTGAGTCCATACCTGTCGTGAATGAATTTTTGGATGTCTTTCCAGATGAGCTTCCTGGGATATCGCCAAACATGGAGAAAGATTTTGGGATTGATGTGATGCCAGGCACACAACTTATATCAATTCCACCTTATAGAATGGCACTAGTAGAATTGAAAGAGCTAAAGGAGCAATTGAAGGATTTGTTAGAAAAGGGTTTCATCCGGCCAAGTATGTCACCATAGGGTGCACCAGCTTTGTTTGTAAGGAACAAGGGTGGGTCGTTGCGAATGTGAATTGACTACCAGCAGCTTAACAAAGTCACCATTAAAAATAAATAGCCTCTACCAAGGATAGATGATTTATTTGCTCAATCGCAAGGCGCTATGTGTTTTTCAAAAATTGACTTGCGGTCCGGGTATCATCAATTGAAGATAAGAGAGCAAGATATT
Organism: Nicotiana glauca; assembly: GCA_026770625.1. Lineage (NCBI taxonomy): Eukaryota > Viridiplantae > Streptophyta > Magnoliopsida > Solanales > Solanaceae > Nicotiana > Nicotiana glauca. The sequence continues at coordinate 49,248 of MU781857.1, forward strand.
CCAAAAAGAGTTTTCAGAACTCGGTACGGGCAATTTGAATTTCTGGTGATGTCCTTTGGGAGAACAAATGCCCCAGTAGCATTCATGGATCTCATGAATAGAGTCTTTAAGTATTTTCTATCCTTTGTGATAGTGTTCATTGATGATACTCTTGTGTATTCCCGAAGTCGAGAGGATCATGCTAACCATCTCAGGGCAGTTTTGTAGACTCTTCAGCAACACCAATTGTATGCGAAATTCTCAAAATATGAATTTTGGCATGAATCTGTCGCGTTCTTAGGTCATGTCATCTCCAGGGAAGGACTTATGGTTGATCCTCAAAAGATTGCCATAGTAAAGAATTAGCCTAGACATACTACTCCAATAGCTATTGGCAATTTCTTGTGTTACAATAAAAGTTATGAGTCCAGTATTGAGATGGCTCCATTTGAGGCTTTATATGATTGACGTTGTTGTTCTCCCATTAGGTGGTTTGAGTCTGGCAAGGCTAAGTTATACGGTACTGATTTGATAAAGAATGCATTGGAAAAGGTAAAGTTGATTCAGGAGTGACTTCCCATACCACAGTCTATACAAAAGAGTTAAGTAGATCAGAAGGCGCATGATGTATCATTTATGGTAGATGATAAGGTCCTTTTGAAAGTGTCGCCGATGAAGGGTATTATAAGATTCGGGAAGAAGGGTAAGCTGAGCCCCAAGTTTATTGGCCCATTTGAGGTGTTGAGGCGAGTTGAGGAGGTTGCTTATGAGCTTACTTTACCTCCCGGCCTATCAGGAGTTCATCCCATATTTCACGTGTCCCAGGTCATTTTGCTTTCTAGAACCCCTTTTCTTTAAATAAGACCCCTCTACATGCTTTTACTATTTTATGACTTGTAGGGATGGTTAGATTGGGATATGAAAGGGTTCGAGTTGAAATCAGAACACTTGGTTCCTTAAGATTGGATTAAAAGGTCAAGTTTGACTTCTGTCAACATTTGAGTAAAGGACCTTGGAATTGGGATTTGATGGTTCCAATAAGTTCGTATGATGATTTTGGACATGGGCGTATTTTTGGATTGGGTTTTGGATGACCCGGGAGCGTTCTGGCACCTAATAGTGAATGTTGATTCTTAAAGGTTTAAAAAGTTCTTTAAATTTGGTTTGGAGCGGATTTTGGTGATATCGAGGTACAAATAGAATTTCGAGATCGAGAATAGTTCCGCCATCCCATTTAAGACTTGCATGCAAAATTTGGTATCAATCCGAGTAGTTTAAGTACGTTTCGGCGCGTTGGGAGTAAGTTGAATAACTTGAAATTCATAAGTTTGATTCAATTGGTTTTGAGGTGTGATTCTTAGTTTTAATGTTGTTTCGAGCATTACGAGAGTTCGAGCGAGTCCATTTTATAATTCCAAACTTGTTGGTATGTTCGAGCGGGGCCCAGAGTGTCAAACAGACAAGCCTCAGACTAAGTTTAGACTTGGGAAGCAACAACTTAAGCGTCGTGTTTATGTCATAATCGCACCTGCGCTTGGCCAGCCGCAGGTGTGAGCTCGCAGAAGCGAGCCAACGAGCAACAGAAGCAAGCGAGTGAGGGAAGCCAAGGTACCATAAATGTAGAAATTTTGGCGCACCTGTGCGACCGCAAGTGCGAGATCAGTGGTCGCACGTGCGGGAAGGTGCGCAAATGCGGTCCTTTGAGTCCCGCAGATGCGGATTCGGGTGAGGTGAGGAAAAGCCGAACCTGCAATGATTTTTCCACAGGTGCAGAATTGCAGATGCAACCTAGGCACGTTTAATATAGGACTTAGGACATTTCTAACACATTTCGTTTCACTCTTGGGCGATTTAAGAGCTTTTAAGGGGAGGATTTCGACCTAGCTTTTGAAGCTACGTTATTTATACCTAATGCGAGTTTAACACAGATTATGTATAATTGTGAAATTCATGGGTTAGATGGAAAACCTAGGTTTTTGATAAAAATGAGATTTTACCACGAAAATGGTTATGGAACTTAGTGAAAATCATATATTTTTGTTCCTAAGGTTATGGGTAACAACTTTCTTCGAAAATTTTAGGAACCTTATATTTAGGGTTGCGTAATCACGTAAATAATTAGAATATGAACTTTGAACGTATTTTTATTAGTTTTTATGCTATTTAAATAGTTTTGGATTGTTCGGCACTGATTTGAGGGTTTGAGCATAATCTTGGATCGGAATGTAGACCTTGAGACGAGGTAAGTCTCTTTTCTAACCTTGTAAAAGGAAATTTACCCCATAGGTAAAATTAATTAATATGTATAGTTATTTACGGGGGCAACGTGCTGACAAAGTGACGAGAGTCCGTGCATATCTGCTATTCATGTTTATATCCGTGTAGTTTTAATTTTACACCATGCTTTGTGGACACCATTATCTGATTATATTAGTTAATTGTATCGAATGGAAATAAGTTGAGGGTTTTAAGATTTCAAAAGATTCAAGTTGAATCTCTTTACTTTGAAAATAATTGAGAAAAGGTTATGATTTATTAATAAATTTATATTTAACTACGTCGCAGGTATATTTTACTAGCGGGGTGACTCTTTTCATTACTTTCATGGGAGCGGGTTGTTCGCCTTGGCAGGTTAATAGATCCATCTATGGTTCGTGCTGTTCGACCCTCGGCAGTACACAATTTATATTTATGTTGGATCGGGTCGTACGTCCTCGACGAACTTTGTGTGTGATAATAGAACTGGCGGTCCATTTTTATATATGGTATTAATTTCCTTGAATAGAGAGGTTACTGATTTTAAACGAAGGAAGTGATTTGGTTCTTAAATACCGCGAAAGGATTGTTCAATTATTTCTTTTTCGAAATTTATTGTTATCTCTATGTATCATGTTTAATTAGAATTTCACATTATTATATTGTTGGACTTAGTAAGTGCCGGAGTCGACCTCTCCTCACTAGTTTTTCGAGGTTAAACTAGATACTTATTGGGTACATATTATTTATATACTCACGCTACACTTCTGCACTTGAATGTGCATGATCTGAGGCAAGCATATCTGGATATCAGTCTGGTGCGCATACTTGACTTACACCTCGAGACTTCACGGTGAGCTGCCTTCCGAGCCGTTCTGCAGCAGCTGGATTCTTCCTTATGTTATATTTTTCTGTTTGTTTCCTTTTAGACTGTAGACTACTTTTGTATATTCTACTAGAATGCCCATATACTTGTGACACCAGGTCATGACACACTCATTAGTAAACTTATGGTTTTGGATTTATTTTTATGATTACGATTTGCACTCATTTGATTCTATTTAATTATTTTACATCTAAAAATTTCTAAATCTTTTAAAAATGAGGAAAATATTATTCACGTAATAAACTTATTTAAATCGTACCATTAGATTGATTAGTGTTGGCTTGCCTAACAACGCCGTTAGGCGCCATCACAGTCTATAAAGAATTTGGGTCGTCACAATATATAAATATTAATTATGAGTATCAAATATATATTTCATATATTAACCAAGAGATATTATTTAATTTTTTTATTTCAAATAGGAAAGTTCAATTTGTTCACAATATAAATTATATTTTATTAGAAAAAATTGTATAGGTTTGTGGGATTTATAAACCGGCATTTGATAGAATGATTCTCTGTCCTTAAGGAATTTAATACCCCACTATTTGCTGCATGGGTTTGCGGAAGAATTCCTCCAGGATATTACAAAATCCAAACGAAATATAAGTTTCAGCTATAACCTGAAATTTTCTGAAGAACGCAGTTGTGTGTTTTGAGGAGTAGGAGAAGAGAATCTAACTATTTTATTGTTTTCTCTAAACATGTATCAATTTTTGGTTTCAAAGACATGTATTTATAATACCTTAAGGGGTCGTTTGATTGGAAAATAATTTATACCGGTATAAATTATGCTGGTATAAGTTATATTAGGATAAGTTATGCTGGAATTAGTTATGCTGGTATTGTTGTTTATTCTTTGTTTGGTATGTTGTATTAAGAATGACAATTGCATAATTTCTAAGAAGAAGGTATAAGTTATATCAGTGTTAATTATCCCACCTTTTATAAGGTATAAGTTATCCCAGTGTTAAAATTAATACCGGAATAACTTATACCTAGTTTACTAACCAAACAGTTTATTAATATGGAATTAAATTTTTATACCACCCTTATATCTTCTTATACCTCATACCAAACGACCCCTAAGTGTATTTTAGAACATGTCTATTAGGAATAGACACACCTCTTGAAAAAGATACTTCCAATAGTCACTTTAATTAAACTAAAACTTCTCTCCTATATAAATCATTAACTATTCCAAAAATCTTTCACTTAGTTAATGTTTAATATAGCTGTGTAGATTTATGCATATAAAAGGTCTCTTTCAAGTTAAACCTCCTACTTGTATAAATGATTCGAATCTTTGTCGAAATTGATTGTTAGATTAATTTTTATTAAGCTACAATTCCTTAGTGATAAGAGAAAAAACTTTATACACATAATTCACAAGCTTTACAACAAGTACCCAGTATCTCTAGCACCGTTATGACCTTGCAATACCTCCTGAATTCATAAACCCTTACCAAGTTTGTATCTCAACTTTGGTTGATGCGGCACCACGTCATGTATTTATATAGGTGAAGCTTTAAACCAAGCTTATTATCGGACTTACCAAGTCTTTATCCTTGACTTACTTAGTTTTAACCCGAACTTTGGTTCTTCATTAAGATCACTTTTGTACTTACCCTCCTTTTCATAAGTATTACAAATTACAGTACTTGCTAAACGTCACAGAATAACTTGTTGTTACCTTTTAAACCTCTAGTATTGCTATGTTTGATCAATAGTAAAGGTAAGTGTGACGACCCGGCCTGTTGTCACGTGAGTTATCGCCCCGTTTCCCCATACTATTTTGTTGTATATTTCAATATCAGTATTCGAGTTGATCGGATAGAATTGAATTAGTTTTAGTTGGAAATGAGGCACATAATCTCATTGAAGGAAGTTTGAAAAAGTCAATCGGAAGTTGACTATATAGTTAGGAGGCTCGGATGTGAATTCCGGTGATTTGGTTAGCTCCGGAAGGTGATTTGTGGCTTAGGAGTGCGATCAAAATTGATTTTGGAGGCTCGGTGTAGAATCAGGCTTGAATTGGCGAAGTTTGAATTTTGGCGAATTCCGGTTGATAGGTGAGATTTTGATCCGAGGGTCGGAATGGAATTTCGAGAGTTGCTGTAGCTTCGTTAGGTGATTTTGGATATGTTTGCAAATTTTCAGGTCATTCGGACATCGTTTGGTTGGATTTTTGATCAGAAATGCATTTCGGAAGTTCTTGAAGAACTAGGCTTTGATTTGGTGAAATTTGATGATTTTGATGTTAACGATGGTGTTTTGATGATTGGAACAAGTTTGAATAACGTTATAGGATGTATTGGTATTTTTGGTTGAGGTCCCGGGGGCCTCGGGGTGATTTCGGATGGCTAACGGAATGAAATTTGGGGTTTCAGGACTGCTGAAGGATCTGGTATCTGGCATTTTCGCTTCTGCGGAAATGGACCGCAGAAGCGAAAGGGAAGTCGCAGAAGTAGAACGTGGGGATTGGGCAGCTACCGCAGAAGCGGACGATTGGACCGCACAAGCGGTCTCGCTTTTGCCAAAAATGGACCACAGAAGCGGTCCTGGGCAAAATGAAGGAAACCGCAGAAGCGGAAGAATATCGCAGGAGCGGAAATAGGCCTGGGCAAAAAAGGTTTTAAAGTGCCATTTTGGTTCCGCGAGTTAATCTATTTTCCTCCATATTTGAACATCCTTGGGAGCTTTTGGACGGGAATTTCAGAGGGATTCAAGAGGAATCGACGTGAGGTAAGAATCTTGGCCTTAAAACATGATTATATTGTGAAATTGGTCTAGAAATTCATGGAAATTGAGCCTAAAATTATGAACTAGGGCTTGAGTTTTTGACAAATTTCAAATTGGAATTTGATAGGGTTTTTTAGCTCGGATTTGGGAGTTCTTGGTATGGGTAGACTCGTGGCGAGACGAGGAATCCGGTAATGTAAGTTTGTCATTTTTCGAGAAGTGGGCCCGGGGCTCGGGTTTTACTAGTTTCGAGATTTTTGATATACTTCGATTGTTTTCGATTGGGTATAGTTCCCTCAGCATATTATAATGTGTTCGCTCTAGTTTTGGTTAGATTCGACGCACGTGGAGGCCAATTTGAGGGGCAAAGGCGTCGCGAGAGAGGAATTTCACCAGTTCGAGGTGAGTAATACTTGTGAATGATATCCTGAGAGTTTGAAACCCCGAATTTTGCACATCATAGTGCTGTATTGTGGTGACTTGCATGCCAGGTATGAGCGTAGGGTAGAGCACCGTTGGCGATTGTGACTTGGTCCGTTCCGGTTGTTGATTTTACTACGTGATTGACTGAAAACTAGATGCTATCATGATTTGGGCTAATTGCCATATTTTGGGCTTCATGCCAATTATTTGAATCCTTCAGGGATTGATATCACTATTTTTGCATTACGTTGCATATTGTTTGATCTTAGTCCAAGGTTCTAAATACTGTTTTGCAACCTCAGCCATCTTTCTAAGATTTGAAAACTTAAATGATATTTTTCTGACGTTTTGAGCTGAGAACTGCTATCTTACTATTGCCCAAGGGACTTATGTGCATCGCTGGACTGAGCATGGATCGGGCTGCGCACCGCAGCAGTATTATGTGTGCATTTCTGGACTGAGATATAGATCGGACTGCACGCCGCAGCAGTATATACATATACATGCATGGATCGGACTGCACGCCGCAGTAGTATATTATGTGGATCGGACTGCACGCCGCAGCAGTATATACATATACATGCATGGATCGGACTGCACGCCGCAGTAGTATATTATGTGGATCGGACTGCACGTCGCAGTGATATATTATGTGGATTGGACTGCACGCCACAGTATTATAGCGCTTGGGCTGTAGGAGCCCCTCCGGAGTCTGTACACACCCCCAGTGAGCGCAGATACCCAAATGGATCGGGCTGCACTCCGCAGCGGTCATGTGCATTGTATTGCATTCATGCATTCATTCCTGTTTGTACTACGTGGCATGATTTTTAACACTCACATATCATTGACATACATGCTATTACTTGCCTTGTTGACCAGATACCCTGGTGTTACATGTTAAGGAGTGCTGAGCCCGAGAGGCTGATATTGTACTGTTTAAGTTGGGAGTGAGCCCGAGAGGCTGATGTTGTACTTTGTGAGTTGGGAGTGAGCCCGCGGGGCTGATACTGCACTGAGAGGTTGATA
>MU781857.1:78300-98921 GCA_026770625.1 Nicotiana glauca
AACATTCGGTTGACTTTTCCAAACTAACCTTCTCTTAAGGAGACTAATTGTCTCATTTCCAACCAAACTCTATCCGAATTACTTCGAATTCACCAAACACATATAATGAAACATATAAAAGCATAAAATAGGGAAAATGGGGCGGAGATACATGAGACGACGGGTCGGGTTGTTACACCTATCAACAATAGCCATCGGTTCCTCCTTGTAAGACAACTTCTCATCAAGAGGTATAACAGGTGCTTCTAGAACCTGAGATGAGTCTAATATACATTTTCTTAGCATTGAGACATGATACACTGGATGAATAAGAACAACTCATGATGAAGTTCCAAACGATAAGCCACAACTCCCACTCGGTCAAGTATTTCATACTGACCTATAAACCTCGGTCTCAACTTACCTCTTCTTCCAAATTGCATCACGCCTTTCATAGGAGATACCTGTATGAACAACCTGTCTCCAATTGTGAACATTAAGTCTCTACTTCTCTAATTCGCATAAGATTTTTTTTGTCTATTTTATATTGTGAGCAATCATGGTCTGATCAATTGGACCTTGTCAATAGCTTCTTGTTTTAAGTCGGGTCTCAATAAGTTGATCTCACCAGCTTTAAACCTTTCGCTAGGAAAACGACATCTTCTACCATGTAATACTTCGTATGATATCATCTGAATACTGGACTGGTAGCTATTGTTGTAAGCAATTTCAGCTAAAGGTAGATAAGCGTCCAACTACCTCCAAACTCAAGAATACAATCTCTCAACATATCCTCCAAGATTTGTATAGTACATTCGGACTTAGTGTTTGTGTGCCATAAAACTAGTACTAAGATCTACTCGTGCACCCAATATTTCTTGTAAAGATTTTCAAATCATGAAATGAATGTGATCCTCTATTAAAGCTGATGGACAATAGACCTCTATTGAGTCGGATAACTTTCTGTTCATGTATATCAATGCATGTTTTACCTCACTACAAGAGGTTTTGACTAGCAAGAAATATGGCTACTTGGTAAGCCAATTTACAACTTTCCCACATATAATCATACCTCTAATGGCTTGAGTAATTTAGTCATACAATGTATTGTTTTGTTGTATTACCACTTCAGAATCTTAAGTTATTTTAGTGGGCATGTGAGTTACAAGTGCTTGCCTTAACATACCGACATGTCAAATAGTTAGAAATAAAGTTAACGATTTTTTTCCCTTCTTTCTTTTCCAACCAATAATTTTTTTATAGGCATGGTTTAACTTGAGATATATAGTGTATCTAGAGTTGTAAGCTTCATCACGAATAGCTTGTCTCCACCCATATATATTTGCTGCATATAATTAATTACCTAGTCAAAGAATACCCCCACTATTAACAGTTATATCCTTGCTTTTACCAGCTAGAAACTAAACGTGATAATTAAATAGTCATTCATCCTCATATTGTCTATCCTTTTTACACTCTACATCGGGCATGACCAATATCCAATAATGTAGTTGATTTTATTTTTTTTACATTAAATCTAATACCTGTTCCGTCTAGTCTATACATATCTTTATCCAGAAGTATCTCTACAGGAGCTAAATGTGTCGAATCACCCATAGTTTTTTTTGTATAAGCTATAATATTTATCTTTCCCGAACAGTAAAATTATATCTTCAGTAGTTCCCTCCATCAGTATTGCTAAATATTTATATATCTGTTGGTTTTAAATGTACTTCAGAATCTTGAGCTAGGTATAAATCTCATAGGTTTCTTCGCATAAATAGTGTCTCTAAATATTAAAAAGAAATACCAATATGACCATCTCCAAATCATGAATGGCATAATACAACTTGAGCTTCGTCATTTTCCTTAGATCATAGGCTATCACGTGACTATTTTGCATGAGAAAATATCCTAATCCTACCATCAAAGTATCATGTAACATTATGAATCCTCTAGAGCCTATTGGAATAAGGCTAATATTAGTGTGGTTGTCAAACATGCTTTCTCGTTGTATATTTCTCCATCCACTGAAATTTAGCGATTTTCTATGTTAACTTGGTGAATGGTAGTTCTATTCTAGAGAATCCTACACAAATACCTATACTAGCTTGTCAAGCCAAAAGTAATCTCTGTAGGGGAAATGGGTCTCGGCCATTTATGAACTGTTTATATCTTCTTAGAATCTACCATTTTTTTCTTAGATACTATGTGTCTTATGAATACCATCGAGTCTAGCTAATTGAAGAACTTGGAAAAAAAATTGATTTTCCTGAAGCGTCTTTGGCATATTTTTCAAGTAATTCTTGTGCTCTTCCTAGGTACGAGAACATACAAGAATATAGTAAGTAAAAGCTATGAATTTTTTTTCTCCAAAAACAACTTTGAATACCATATTCATTATATACTTCAATGCAATTGGAGTATTGGCCAATTTAAAGGACATCACAAGTAACTCATAATGTTTGTACAGAGTACTAGAGACAGCATTGAAATATCTTCCTTTCTTATTCTGAGCTGATGATAACTAGACTAAAGATCAATGGCTCCTTGTAACTGATCAAACAAGTTATCTATACAAGAGAAGGGATATTTGTTTTGTATTATTATCTTATTTAATTATCCGTAGTTGGCCCACATTCTTAAAGACTCATCCCTTTTTTTTGTCCAAATAATATTGATGTACCCCATGGTGCAGCACTCGGTATGATAAAACCTGTATCCAGTAGGTCTATCAATTATTCAATTAGCTCTCTCAACTCTATTGTTTCCATATGATAGAGTTTGCGTGCCAGGTGTCAACTCTATACCGAAGTCTATTTCTCATCTTCGAGGTAGTCCTAGCAAAATCCTTAGGAATACATTAGAGAATCTCTCATGTTGATACTTTTTTTTCCTTTCTCAAACTAAGTGTTTCTTCTCTTGTGTCTCTTACCGTATCTATGAGATCCAAACAACCTTTCTTTTATAACCGTTAAGTCTTCAAAATATATAATTTGCTCGTCTCTAAATCCTATAATCCCCTTTTTGGACAAAACCAGCTTTTAAAGTTCACTAACCTAATAGTCTTTCTATAGTAATCGAAGGTAGCATGGTAAGAAGATAATTAATCCATATCCATCTGTATGTTAGAGTCAACCATATCAAGTACAACTTGGTTAGCTACGGTTTCCTTCTCTTAACTTGAATCTTAAAAGTTTTAAACACATGTCTAACTACTATAATTTTTTTCACAAATGTGGAAACCTGAAAAGGATTACTTAATATCTCCAAACATTCTTGATTTTTTTTTAAAATCTTCGACTCATATTAAAATCTATACTAAAAGATATTCTACTCTTGATCTTCTTATGTCAGTTCTTGCACGCCTATCAAGTCCATAGTTTCAATCTTTCTAGTAAATGCAACTGCTACAGAATAGGTTTAAATCTTCATATATGCAGTTACTATCTTATTTAAATAATTAACCAACCTTTCAACAAGCCTATAAACTTATGATGTTGCTGTGTATCCAACTGAGAAAGTTTCGTGTTATATGTAAGTATACCCAATGTCTAAATCAATTTCTTAAATAATCTAGCAGGCAAGTTCACGTTATAAACTGTCAAGAAGGGGGTGATTCATAAACACTTTAGTGAAATTTATTTCCAAATTAGTCATGTTGCTCTTGTTGGCATCTCTAAGCGTATAGTAGCATTTCATGTATTCATCATGTTTTCTGGTAAAAAAAATTGCGTGTTCCATAGACCTCTTCATGAAATAACCTGTGGCTCATGACGTGGTAAGTATTTTACTAAAGCCTTTAAGGATCCTTTGAACTATCAAAAATAGTAAACTTATTATTTCCAACTTTGGGAACTTTATTAAGAATATTTTGTTAGTTCCCATAATTTTTTAGGTGCATGAGGACTTTAGAGCCCCTATTTTGTTGCTCATTCTTCTCCTATTTATCTATTACCTCTATAAAGATCTCAATTTTTTTTTACATGGAGGTAAGTACCATTTTGTTATAGCACTCCTCTATCGCTATAGCGGTGGCTAATATAAATTTCCAAAATGGACTCTATTACGCATCTTATCGGAAAGCACATTAAATGGCATAATGAACCTTTCACTGATCTTGTATACTACTTATGTAGCATTTCTTTGCTTGGAGATGGCTGCATGTCCATTGCCGAAATTTGATGTATTTGATGTTTTAACCTCTAGGCAAATTCTATTATAAGGTAATTGGTCCGAGCCATACACGAATATGATAAGTAATTATAGATTCTGTCATTTGACACTAATCACCGCACGTATGGAAGAAGAAGAAAGAAAGACAAGACACATCCTATCACGCCCTCGCAGAATCACGATTATGGGAATGGCCGGCTACATAACCATAATTGAGATTCTACTATCGACATGTGCTCCATTAGTCACAAGAATAACCTAGGGCTCTGATACAAACTTTGTCACAACCAAATTTAGGAATGTGACCGACGCTTAGGAGAAAGTGCTCCCAAGTAAACCTAATCGGTAATTTTACAGAAAAATCAGACAGAGTTTTCCTAGTTTTTGGACCATCCCAAAACTTTTCATGTGTCAAATAAACAACCAAACATCCTAATATCATACCAAATAGTTGACAACTTGTCAATTAACCAATACAAGTCTCCACCATAACTAAACCACCAACTAACCACTAGAAATACTAATTTATTTCCAACTTTGATAAATGAGAACGATACTCAACATAAGACCATAATAAAAAAATAATACTCATGACACTAAAATAATGACTATGGAGCGACTCTAAGAGTTCAATAAAAAGACCACAACAATAAAAAAATCTCTGCCCACGCGAACAAGTGCGAGGCTCACCGAGAAATATCAACCTGTACGCTCTAATTAACAAAATCCTCACCTGCGTCAACTGCTGTCTCTATTAAAAAATTAGCGGGGAATGAGTCGCTAGCTCAGTAAGTAATAACTCTTAACCACAACCGTTTTTATTTGGGAACAAGTCATAAACATGCTAGTATCTCAAAGAGAAAATACATAAAAATGCCCTTTTAGAAACAATAAATAATTTTTAGTCTCATCACGCTTTTCTTGTAGTAAAATATAATTAACAATTCAGTAATAAACTCGGTAACCACTCTATAATATCAGTATTCACATTTTGGGGGGCTTCAATGAATAGATCATGTAATTGGTATAACTGTGGGTTTCTTCGCAAGAAGTCAAATATAACGGTAGTCCCTGCTCTAGGGAAATCGGTAACGGTATGCTAGTTCTACCATCCCACTAGCGAGGGCTATAACTGTAATCGGTAATCTGTATGTACAAGGTGCAGCAGGTCTAACGAACCCGCCGTTAGCTATGAGATCCTTCAATGTCTACTCCCATTTATACTTGTCTCTGTAATCCGTATATATACTCGTAGAAACTATTTTAAAATAATATAGGGCATTTCGATTCTTATCAAATCATATAATTTCCTTTCGCTAATAGTAAATTCAAGTAACGGTAAAACAGATCTAGTGACAATGAAAATATTTAAAACCATGATATTCATCTTAATTAACTATTTCGGTATCATCTCGAGTAAAAGACTTGTCCAACATGCAACTCAAAATAGTAAGTAACATATTCATATTAAAAATCATGTGTAAATCATGCAAGTTATTAAACATAAATTGCGGTAAGATTACTACTCACAGTACTCGTGACGAAATACCAACTGCTTCACCTCAAGCAACTCGTACAAATTCCTCCAATCAATCTATAATTACATAATATCGATCTCATATTAATTGCCTCATCTACGCTAAATCCATCACTAATTTTTAATACCCAATCACCGGGGTTCATGTTTGAGTCTTAGTTTGTGAACTTATATTTAATCATAGAACTAGTCCATAATTCTATCAATTTCAAACTATTTAGTATAATTTATTTATAAAAAATTAGACCTATCAGTAACTAAACCAAACCTTTATAGCTCTACTGTCCATAGTAATAATTTATTTATTTATAAAAAAAAATTACTGATATGGAAATTCTTTTATACTACATGAAATTGCATAGATGCAGTGAAATAGTTCAACAGATGAGAAGAAGAAAGTTAACCTGTTGAGTCGAAGGAGAACTTTAATACTTCCAATATCAAGCCCCAATTCTTCTTAAAGCCTTTGTCTAGAGCTTTGTTCTTCTTCCTCTCTTTTCTTCTTTTCTTTTTCTTCCTTCTCTTTTTCTGTTTTTTTTTCTCGTTTTCTTGAAGCAGAATGCTTCATCCTTTTCCCCTTGCCCTTTTTTTTTTCAATTGGGCAGATTTTTCTAACCCTTGTGACTTATGTCACATTAATGGGCTAAGCCCACTTGTATTCTTTTTTTTTTTGGTTTGTTTTATTTAGTTTCATTGTTTTTTTGTAGTAGTTTATTATTATTATTATTATTATTACCATTATTATCATTATTATTATTATTTCCTAATGACCAAGACACCCTTACTAATAATATAGGGTATTACAATTGTACAAAATCCTAAGGCCCCCCACACAAGGTTAGGCAAGCCACTTACCTCGACCCGAGATCAAATCAATCCGTAACAATGTTCTTTCCATAATATCCGGCTCCGAGTGGCCCAAATCTAGCCAAAATTACTTACATATCACGACCTAGAATTTTCACCATCGGGACCGTGATAGCACCTAACATTTCACTTGCTAGACAAGCCAACGTTAGAGATCATTAAACCAATTCTTAAGCCTTTCACTGATGAACAACAATTAAACTATAACAAGTTAAAAGGAGGGTGTAAATCCATAAGAATCTTAATATATAAAGCTACCCAGAATCTGGAGTCACAATCCACGAACTACTAAGATTTAAATACAACAAATATTTGAAGGAAATACAACTGTTTTTGATACAAAAGAAATAGTAAAGGGAATGTATGGAAGGGGACGCCAACAATTCTACCTTGGGTCTCCAATCAGATGAATCCAGCAGGTAAACTCAGGAGCAGCTCAGACAGGTACCGAAATCTGCATAGAAAGTGCAGAGTGCAATATCAGTACAACCGACCCCATGTACTGGTAAGTGCCGAGTCTAACCTCGGCAAAGTAGCAATGAGGCTAGGACAAGACAACAACATAAACCTGTGTAGGTAGACAATATATGAGGAATAACAACTAATAAAATCTAAACAGATAATAATGGGATGAGGGAACCATGCTTAGGGGAATACAAGATTATAAAAATGGTAGTGGTAAAGAAACACAACAAACAACATGCTTTGCACCAATGGAAATATTAAACATAGCAATACAAGCGCACAACATCACCCTTCGTGCTTTTACTCTTATCCTCACAATAATAAATAAAATAAACGATGATAATAGAATGGCACAGCATCACTCTTTGTGCTTTACACTCTTCCTCACATGATAATGAATATGAAATGGCACGGCATCACCCTTCGTTCTCTACATTCTTCGTCATATGATGATGAATATAAAATGGCAAGTCATCACCTTTTGTGCTTTACACTCTTTCTCACATGATAATGAATATAAAATGGCATAGAATCACCCTTTGTGCTTTACACTCTGCCTCAGCAAAACAAGAACAATAACAATAGGGAGATAGAATTATCAATAACAAGTCTCACTTCAACATTTAGTTCCACAATGTCAACCTCAACTTTGAGTCAACACTCAATCAATATCAAATTTCATAAAAAATGATAAAAGTTGCTCAACATAAAGAATAACTAGTCTAAGTATGAAAAACATTGTGCACGGTGAAATCTGGGAGACTGATTTCTCCTCGACTGAATACCTCGAAGGTGATCCCAGAAGCCCGGGATCTCGAGCCAGTCACTTCCCTCAAGATCGGCCAGCACTCTACAAAAGATAATGTCGGCCAAAGCCTTAGTAAACGCATAGATCTCTCGAGGAATGAACCCGGGTTCGATCAGGTCTATTTAGGCGGCTCGACATCAGCCCACACACATCGCAGAGCTAGCCGATTGTCCCATCTTATTTCTTTTATCTTGCAATGTATCTTGTAATAAGATTAGACTTCCCCCTTTCTATAAAAGAATATCCGCTAACACCCTATAAAGGCAGAGCTCCAACCATTCTACTCAAGGGCAATAATATCTTCTCTGTCTCTTTCTCCTCTCTAACTCGCTTGCCCTCACTTCCTCGAAGTCATTTAGCTTTATTGTATTCTTGTCTACTCTTCGTTTATCACTTAGTATCAGCTCTAAGTCACCTTAATATTCATTGCATTCTTACTCATTCTTTATCATATAGCTTATTACTGGCCATAAAGAGCATTGTTTAATAATATTAGAAACTGTTATCCCATCCCCGACTATCCCCGATAGCTTGAATTCGACCCTGAAGTCAATCCCGAGGTCCCCTATCGACCAGACCTATATCCGGGCAGCAGGCCCTTCGGTTTGATACTATGTCATTTTAACTTGCGTTTCATCGTCAAACTCCTTATTATTAGCATAAAATGCTCTAACAACTAGCGTGAGAATAGATCACGTATTTTTAGAATCCCATTTACAAATTTAATTGTTGTTACCATTTTCACGGTAAACAATTTGGCGCCTACCGTGGGACTAAAAATAATAGTGATTATTTTCTTGCTAGTATCATTGCGCAAACGCACAATATCTTTCGCACTTTTTTTTGTCCAAGATCCTTTGATTTCAGGTCAAAATGTCTGGCTCAGTAAACGGAGTCGAGAATGACAACCTTGAAAATCTCGGGGAAAATGGCGTGGCTATCCCGGATGCCGGAGCACTACTGCAGAATCTCGATAACATGCCTGGACCAATTCTAGCGGATGCGGACTCACAGGACGCATAACAAGTCGACGAAACATCTCACACCAACAGGAGCATACGGCACAACGGCCAACATGAAGCTCAAAAAACCCCGGACCGGGAAGAATAGGAAGTTAGGCTTCATGTTAATTTTGAAATGTTGCAGGCACAATAACTGGCCGTTGCTCAGTTGCAAAGCCATCTGACAACTCCCAGCACAGCGACACTAGAGATAGCTTCCCTCGCCGAGCAAGTACCCGAAAGATCGAGCAACAACGGGTCGGTGGCTGACCCTGCCATGATGCAGATGCTTAAGGAACTCACCAAAAGGTTCGAATCAGGTGAGAAAATGATTACAGCAAACGATAAAAAGGTTGAGACCTACAAATATAGGGTGTATCAGATCCCGGGAGCACCCCCGGTCCTAAAAGGTTTGGATTTGAAGAAGTTCACACAGAGGCCATTCCCCGAGGAAGCAGCCCTGAAGCCTATTCCTAAAAAATACAGAATGCCGGAACTTCCTAAGTGCAACGGTACCACCGATACCAACAAACACGTTATTGCCTATACCTGCATAGTAAAAGGCAACAATATAAAGAATGACGAAATCGAGTCCGTATTGCTGAAAAAATTCGGAGAAACGCTTTCGAAGGGGGCCATGATGTGGTACCACAACTTGGTTCCTAACTCCATAGATTCATTTGTTATGTTAGCAGACTCCTTCGTAAAAGCACACACGGGAGCCATCAAGGTAGCAACGAGGAAGTCTGACATTTTCAAAGTCAAGCAAAGAGAGAACTAGATGCTGGGAGAATTCATGTCCCGCTTCTAGATGGAATGGATGGAGCTGCCACCTAACTCCGATGACTGGCAGTTTAGGCCTTCACCCAAGGCCTGAACGAAAAAGCTTGGTGGCCTCGAAAGAGCTGAAGCAAAACCTAATTGAATACCCGGGTGTGACCTGGTCGGACATCCACAATCGATACCAGTCAAAGATCAGGGCCGAGGACGACCAACTGGGAGCCCCTTCAGGCTTGCTGTACCCAAACAGACTCCTAGTAAAAGAATCAAAACCAAACAAAGAAAGGTACCAACTGTACCTTGAAGATAGATAGAGCACCCCAAGGCACAACCTACCTCATAACGATCGAAGGATAGATAGAGGAAAGGACCCTTGAGGGCTCGTCAACAGAACTAGGTTCAATTGAAACATAGAGCCAACAAATGCGCCCCACTTACCGGAATACAACTTCTGTGTTGATATTTCAGACATCGTGTTCGCTATCAGCAAGATCAGAGACACCAAGTAGCCCAAACCGATGCAGTTAGATCCTTCATAGAGGAATTACAACTTAGTGTGCAAGTTTCATAACATGCACGGTCACAGGACCAATGATTGCCATCAGCTACGAGAGGTAGTGGCTCGACTGCTCAACAAAGGGCACCTTCGGGAATTTCTTAGCGATCGGGCCAAAAATCAATTCCGAAAGAGGGAGGCAACCAAGAAAAATAAGGCAAATGAGCCACAACATGTCATCCACATGATCATGGGGGGCACCGATGCCTCGCAGGAACCCGTAATGAGAAGAACAAAAATATCTATCGCCAAAGAAAAATGGACTTGGGGATATATCCTCGAAGACTCCCTCACGTTCATTGAAGAGGACACCGAGGCCCTGTTTCAACCCCACAACGTTGCCCTGGTAATCTCCTTTCTTGTAAATTCTTTTTAGATAAAATATGTACTCATGGATCCAGGTAGCTCGGCCATTATCATCAGGTCAAAGGTGATAGAACATCTCAGGCTGCTCGAACAAATTGTGCCCACCACTCGGGTCCTCAATGGATTCAACATGGCGAGAGCGAAACGACAAAAGGAGAAATTGTCTTTTTGGTTACCGTGGCCGGCAAAACCCAAGGAACCAAATTCAATGTCATCGAGGGAGATATGAGGTATAACGCCTTATTTGGATAGCCTTGGATACACTGCATGACATTAGTACCATGCACCTTCCACCAGGTAATAAAATTCCCGACAAAGGACGGGATTAAAACCGTCTATGGGGAACAACACAGAGCAAGGGAAATATTTGCTATACACGATATAGTACCAACACTCCTGCCTCCACCCCCGAATGAAACAATGAGCAAACCAGGTCTCGCCCCCGGTCGAACTTGACAAAATAAAATAAAGATCTACACCGCCCCCGGGCAGTTATAATAGACCAATCCCAAGGCATCGCCAGCATATCTCATTTGTACGACCATTCTTTTTTTTTTCCAATCTAGAATTAACCTTCTTGCATGCACCTATCAAAAGCCGACGTTAGTGCTATTACAAGATCTCGAGTCCCCAAAGGCGCACCCGTTGCACCCTTTTCCTTCGACCGAGTTTTTTTCCCGGAAGAGGGGGTTTTACCGACAAGATTTTTAATGAGGCAACATCTGCAAGCCGCTCAAAGGAGAACTCTACAAAAAATATTCAAGACTATCCTTGCGGCCGACTCTTGAATACGATAGGGGCATTCCCCACGGAGAGCGGCCCGGTCGTAGGAGTTTTTGAAAAATGCCAAATGAGGTTTCCTGTAGGAAAACGATGTATCATACCAAAATGCCGATATGGTCAGGCCCTGTCGGCAAAGACATGCACGTATCAAGTAATCAAAAAATACCTTTTGTGAAAAAAGGGAGGGAGGGAACTCCTTCTCAGAGAAGGCTAACAAATCCTTTCACCAGAAATGCCTCGAAAAACTCGGGAACGGGTGCTAGTAGTTCAAACGCACCAGTGGCCTCCTGATCGAGGCTCTAAAATCACAAAAAATTTTCAGGCAAGATAAACCTCCAAGTGATCGGCTTTGACCCGATATAGGTCAACTCAACACAACATAATATGTCACAACAGTGGATCGAAGGATGTCTTCCAGCACCCTATCCTCTAAACAAGGAAATCACGGTATTTTCCTGGCAGGGACCCCTTCACCAGATGCATCCCGAAATGCTCCGAGACCTAGTATCAACAATTTAGCACTCGCACAACCCCAGTGTCGGAACTCTAGATTCATAAAGCCTTTATAAGGCAACTCCAAGCTCACAAAAAGCGGTGTTCACACTTAAACAAATTCGATGGCCCAGAGACTGTCACTCATCGCCAATCGCCATCCGTTGGAAAACCCAAAACTGTAAGACTCCTAGCGTGCAGACTCGGCATAACCAGATCTATTCTACATTACAAAAACTATAAGACCTCAACAGGCATGACAAACTATAAGACCTCAACAGTCATGGAAATCCCGAAGTTCAGGTTATACGTCGCATTTGTAAGAGTCCCGACTCGGTGTAGACGCCTGAACTATCACTCGGGATCAAACATGGCTCTGGCCAAAAACACATGACTACGGTCAAAACGGTTGATACAACCAATCTAATATGACTCGGGGACTCCCGACCATCGCTAAACAAAAATCGTAGGCCACTACTTTGAATATACTTCGGAAAGAACCGGTTAAAAAGGGCTTCCCTCAACTGGCAAAAACAAGCTTCGACCATGTCAGCTCCAAATCACAAAGGCTTCGACCTACTCCGCCTACGAGCTCTGAACCTTTCGAGGTTCTCAAAACATCACCGATAATGACTTGAAATTGAGGTTCTTCTACACCTGATGATAGGTTAGGAAAAAACCTTTCAAAAGACTTTAACAAGCGGAAAACAAAGCCTACAAAAAGCCCACAAGCAAAGATTGCGTAAGATCCATTGTCGCCAGTAAGCAAGCCTCCGGGCCACATATAAAAAGGTCTCTACGACCAAAGCAATGTAAGAGCCATTGCCGCCAACTTGAAAATAGACAACTTGAGGATTAATATAAGCTCGAATTGTAACCCAATTTGGAGATCGGATCCAAAGTAGATAACTATCCAAGCCTCCAGGACACCCATTAAAAGGTCTTAACGGCCAAAAGGGCACTATCATCAGTTTGAAAATAAAAAATACTTAAGGGTCAATTAAAGCTCGAGTCGTAATGCGACTCGAAGACTCGACCTAAAAGAAGTTGAAACAACGGATGCCCGAGGGCAAGAAATGAAAGCCACCATCATCTGCCCATACAGGCAGGAAAAAAATTAAGGGTCAATTGAAGCTCAAGTTGCAACGCGACTCAGATACTGGACCCAAAATAAGCAAACTGCAATATGCCTAAAGGAACGGCATAAAAAAGCCACTATCGCCAACCAAGTAAGCCTCCAAGCCACGCACCTATGAGGTCACATCGACCCAAAAAACAAGAGATCACCATCATCCACCTATGCAGGAAAGAAAAAGCTTAAGGGTCAATTGGAACTCGAATCACAATGCGACTCAGAGACTGGACTTGAAATAAGCAAACTGCGACATGCCTGAAGGCACGGCATAAAAGAAGCCACTGTCGCCAGTCGAGTGAGCCTCCGAGCCACGCGCCTGTGAGGTCACTTTGACCCAGAGTACAAATGGCCATCGTCGGTTACCTACACAGGTAGGAAAGGACTTATGGTCGATTAAAACTTTAACTGAAAATGGGACTCGGAGACTGGACCCATAATGGTTGAAGCAGCGAAATACTTAAAGGCAAAAAAAGAGAATAATCACCGTCTGCCCGCACATGCACAAAAGACCGAAGGATAGACAAGCTCAAATAAAGGCCTGACTCAGAAACTGAGCCTAAGACATCTAGGAAAAATGTAGAGGCCCCAACACCTGCTCGCATCAAGGATTGCGCTTGAAAGCTTTCGAGCCTACCTGATCGGTTCGAACCGGTAAGGATCCCGGCCAAAACATAGAAACTAGCCCGTCGAATCAAAGGTAATACATGAAGAGACACAAAGGAGGTGAAAATTTAAGATTTCTCTCATTATATATATATATATATCTCCATCTACAAGCATGCTCTATAAATAGAAAAATACAAAGCGGCAAAATCTACGCTCCACCTCTAAAGGGTTGCGGCCTACCAGCCCCAGCCTCGTTGTTCGTGGCATCTACAATAAATAAACCGGGCATCACGCCCGACTACCTTCGCTCAAGAAAATCCTTCTAGAAGGACAGAACCCCTGGCATGCGTCTCTTCAAGCGACATATCCCTCGAAGGTTCGCTCCAACCTGACTCAATTATCGGCGATAAATGCTATTCCTTCATCATCCTCTGTCCAGCTTAGTGCTATGCCAGTCCAGGCACCAGTTGTTCCGAATCCGGACTTTTGAGGAATCAAGCTATAGCTTCACAATTATATCCGCTCGGATCGAAGCTCGAAGCCTACATTTTGATACTTCAAGTATTCCTAGCTCGATCAGCTCCACCCCTAAGGTCGGAAAGGCGAAACGCTTACCACAAGAAGACTCACGTCTCACCGAAAGGTTTCTGTAATGTGAGCTCCGATATATCCTGAATCGCTTGTGCACCAAGTCGACCCTTCTTTTCTCGCCAAGAAGCCTAAGAGGGCCTACCCTCATCCTGGGCCCCCAAAGTATTGCCCCTCGACGTAACAGCTTAAAGCCCGGGTCTGTAAGAATCTTACAGATGGAAAAATCTATAAAAAAGGGAAAACCCAAGATGTAGAGGAATCATACTGAAACTTACCACGAAGTGAAGCCGGCAAAACTACACGATGACCGAGCACCCTCCTGCTGGCCCAACCCTTATTGGCCCAAAGGAACCGCCGCTCCAGAACTAAGGACACTGGAAACACCAGGTTCAGATGATGCACTCTCCTCAGAGTCACAGGCCCGTCTTGCCCCGATAAAAGCTCCTTCATGAGTATGAAGCACAAATCTCATCTATCGCTGTGCCTGGTCTTTGTCGTGCCTCAAATAAGTAGCAGTTAAGGGCATGACCCACCGACACCAAAAAATCAGCAAACCCTAAGGAACCCCGGGAAGCGGAAGCAACCTCGTGATTGCATACGAAAAAGGCCGGAATGAGCCAACACCAATCAAAGGCACCGACTTTCAGAACCACCTCCAGCCTTGAGGTAATGCTCGACCCCGAAGACCTCCGCCATAGCAAGACAGCACCCCAGTAGACCAATAATGTCTCCACCAGATTGGCGTATAGCCTCAAGAGGCCTCCGCCAAAGAATGTTAGTTTACGAAGAGATGGGCGTCCCTAGCAAACGCCCATGCAAAACAGATTCTGGGTAATGACCAGGGTAGCTCGCAACACGACTAGGCCTCCATTCAAAGATTACCTCCAGGAGGTCACCTGCATCTCGAGACCACAAGTCCTCAGTCAAGCCTCTTCTTAATGGCCATTATGAGGCCCAAAGACATTATCCACACTTTTATGCAAAAAAAGGGTCCCGACGGCCCGAGGTTATTAGCCTAATTTGGGCACGGTTCGAGAAGTCATAAAAAGACCCCGTGCGAAGCCGTTTCCTCAACCGAAGGCTGGCAGGAATAGTCGTGTCCAAGGCCAGTATCACAGGTGACAAAATAGGATCATGCACTCAAAGCTGCCAAAAATATAAAGAGATACAGCAAGTGTCGAAGGAAGAAATTAAGAAAATATCTTTGTATTTATACAAGTGTTCGCTTGCAACGATCCTCGAGGGATCCTTACATATGATTACATTATATATGATTACAAAAGCCCATAGGAGATCCTTACAAAAAAAGTGAAGAAATACAAGTAATATGCATACAACAAGAGCCAAGGACCTAGCCTATTTATGCTGCGTCTCCGCGTCATCCTCTCAGGCATATGGCCTTAAACACAATATCTTCCAAAGTCCGACCCCCTCGGGGACCACATCCTAATCCTCCAGGAATGGCATCTTCCAAAAGGAGGGTTTGGAAAGTGATGGTAGAGGAGAAGAGCAAAATGACGAAGGGGAAGCCGGAAGAACATGAGAGGTTGCTGGGTGATAAATTCGGCTAGTACGAGCTCCGCCAGTACTGCCATTTTAAAGCCACTTCCTGAGACGTTGACTCAGCCCAGAAGGCAACACCCGGCAGAGACCGCCGACACACCTTCCTGGAAGCCAA
Source organism: Nicotiana glauca (assembly GCA_026770625.1). Classification (NCBI taxonomy): domain Eukaryota; kingdom Viridiplantae; phylum Streptophyta; class Magnoliopsida; order Solanales; family Solanaceae; genus Nicotiana; species Nicotiana glauca. The sequence goes on from MU781857.1 coordinate 94,121, forward strand.
AAGGAGTGTAACACACCAAGCTGAGGGAGGAGGGTGAGCAGCAGTGTGTAATCTGAGCCCCCTCTTAAAAAGCAGTGCACAATCCAAAGCACCCCCGGGGTATAAGGAAATCGGTCCTCTACCCCATCACCCCGATCCACCAACAATAATAACAGCACTATAGCGGCACAACTTCGCCCGATCGAAAGAGGACGAGGGCTAGGTCATGGTGCTCATAGCACAATATCTTGAGGCCACAGGCTCCAAACATGGCAAGATGGCAGAGATTCAAGATAGAGGGAAAAGAAGAAAAGATGGATATCAAAGGAAAGTTAGATAAAAGACCAACCAGGAAAAACCCCATTTATAGGAAGAACAAAGTAACCGACATCGCTATTACTACCCTCGAAAAGCGTAAATAGCAGGCACAATTATTGTGTTCAAAGAAGCTGAACCGATATCAACAAAAGATCGAAGAATCACAACATTTTAGGTAATCTTAGAGAAATGGGAAGGCAAAGCGCCTCGACACCCGTAAAAAGGGGGCTACACCGTCAGCGCGACATTTTTATAGGGGATCGAGAAATAGAGTGTCAAAATCATTTCTTATCACTTCCCTCTAAGAAATATAGAGAATATCTATGCACGGTGAATTCTGGGAGACTGATTTTTCCTCGACTGAATACCTCGAAGGGTGATCCTGGAAACCCGCGATCTCGAGCTAGTCACTTCCCTCAATATCGGCCGATACTCTGCCAAAGATAATGTCGGCCAAAGCCTCAACGAACGCAGAGATCTCTCAAGGAATGCACCAGAGGTCGATCAGGTCTATTCGGTGGCTCGACATCAGCCCACGCACACATCGTAGAGCTAGCCGGTTGTCCATCCTATTTCTTTATCACGCAACATATCTTGTACTAATATTGGACTTCCCCCTTTATATAAAAGGGGAGTCGCTAACACCCTATAAAGGAAGAGCTCCAACCATTCTACTCAAGGGAAATAGTATCTTCTCTCTCTCTTTCTCCTTTCTAACTCGCTTGCCCTCACTGCCTCGAAGTCATTTAGCTTTAATGTATTCTTGTCTGTTCTTTGTTTATCACTTAGTATCAGCTCTATATCACCTTAATATTGATTGCATTCTTACTCAGTCTTCATTATATAGCTTAATACTGGTCGTAAAGAGCCTTGTTTAATTATATTTTCAACTGTTATCCCATCCCCGACTATCCTCAATAGCTCGAATTCGACCCTGAGGTCCCCTTTTAACCAGACCTATATCCAGGCAGCAAGCCCTTCGGTCCGATTACTATCTCATTTTAACTTGCATTCTATCTTTAAAATCCTTATTATTAGCATAAATTGCTCTAACATCTAGCTCAGGAATAGATAACATACTTTTAGAATCCCATTTACAAATTTAATTGTTGTTACCATTTTTACGGTAAACAAATATGATTAAAGAATACAACGGTGTTTATATTATTTACATGGAAAATGAGCTTTTATATTTTATAATATTAAGTAATTATTTTAAATCATTTCAATGCATAAATCATATTTTTTGTCATTTATTAGCTATTTTTTATAAATTATTTTATTAAATTAATAGGGTATTTAACATAAAGCCTCTTTTAATTAATTTTTGGACCTTAGCCCAATTTCTACCCCAACCCAATAAAATTAACCCATCAACCAAATTGCCCTACCTATCTAAACCTGCCCCGGCGTACAACTAATCCTGGCCGTTGATCTTAGAAGATTAATGGTCCAGGATTCACCTTCCTTTTTTAATATACCAAAACCCCCAAACCCTACCTCATTTTACCAACTCCGCTACCCCTAAAACCCTTTCCTCCTCTTTTCTATCTCACCCTCCTCCTAACCCTAGCCCGCCGTCAAAAGAATCCCTTCGATCCGTGGGTTTCTTCTTCAATTCTAGGCCTTATCCGGCCTCCTATCTCTACAGGTTGTTCGACTTCCATGTTATTTGATGTAATATCAAAGAGATTTGACATAGACCTGGTTCAAATCCCTCATTCTCTCGATGAACTCGTCTGTGTTCGTTTCTATGTTTGTGAGTACTGATATCTTTATGTTTATGGCTTCAAATCTCTGGTTCAAACCAGATTTATCTAACCTCGATGTATTTTTTTCATAACCTAACTATTTCTAGTTAAATCATTCAGACCTCTTTAGATCTATAGTGGTTTGAGTTCGTTTATTACCTTTCCTTGAAGGTTCCGCTATTTTTCTTATTATTGTTAACCGATTTTTATTTTCCCTAAAAACTTGGGTTTCTTCTTTTTTAAGTTTCTATAATGTTTTTAAATGCCTAAAAATCAACTTCGATCTTTCTTCTTTACTGTTCGACTAGTTTCTTTGCTTGATGTTTCATCTCTGTGTTTCTATATGCTTAAAGTTTTCTACTATTGAATTATTTATCTCACTGATCTTGCCCGTTTATTTTAGCTCTATCAAATAAACTGATTAATTGGTTTACTTCCTTAATTAGGGTGTGAAACTATACTCCTTTTCAAAACTGATATCTCTTTGAAAGTTTCTTACTTATTCTTTCCTTATATGTGATTCATGATTGGTACTACTTTCCTTAATTATATGACTAGCCAGATTTCTAGGCTTTGATTCTTGTGACTGACCTATAAATGGTCTATGGACTTATTACATACCTTATAAAATCTCAATACTGTCCGCTAATTGATTTTGTATGAGATTCTCAGGATTCTGTCCTATTAATTGATTGATGTTTAGCCCAATTAACTTGTTAATTGATTTTGCATACCTTACTTGTATGCCCTTGATTTTCCTACCTTACTTGTTTACTCTACTGTATGCTATATAATATTTTCACCATTCTGATTTTAAGGCACCTACACTTACAAGCACACACTTATAGACTTACACTTACCCTTACGCACTCTTACATTTTCTCACTTTACAACTCAATAGCTCTCCGCTTTTCTCAAAGGATTGGTGTTCTCTTTATATGCAACTACCCTAATTTGTACATTGTTTAGCCGGCTCGAAGCCAACGCTGAATTCTTTGGATCCAAATCACCATTACATTACTGTTTACTTTCTTCCTAACTGGTATGTGTTAACCCCTGTTATCCTATTTTGTTCTATGTGCTTATTTAGTCAGCTTATTTCAAGCCTCAACATGTTTTTATGTGAGCTATGATTCCTATTTACTCATTTCTCAAATGGCATGTTTCAGTTCCTATTATCTATTTTATAGTTTATTTCAACCTCAACATGTTTTCTGGCATGTATTCTATTCAACTCTATGTGCTTATTAGTTTAAAATATCAACATGATTCCGTTTATTATTTGACTATGTGATTCCACTTAGTAACAATACTGAGCTAAGCTATCTCCAATAATGTGGATCCCTATTCAATTTAGCTGTATGCTCTGATCATTTGTTGAATACTGCCACAAATGTATGGCTAATCCTGTATATTAGTTTTTGTGATCACTTTAAGTTCTAGCATGGGTATCTAGTCTAAATCAATGTCGATTTAGTTGAATTATATGCTGAACATGAGTTTGTTTTCTGATACTGTTCTACATGTGCTGATTTCTAAACCTGTTCCCCTTTACCCTCTATGTACCAGTTTTCAAACTTCCACTCTTAGTTATTTAGGTTCCTACCACCCCCAGTGTGAGCACTACCTAGGGTCTTTGAGACTCTTTTGAACACTAACAGATTGGGGCTGGTCTACTAATCTTTTTTATGTAATATTTCTCCGAGTGTGGTCCTGGTGTGAGTATTGATCGGGGTCCCTGAGGCCTTTGCAAACTTTGACACATTAGGAGCCCAATTTTATATGTTATAGATATATTACCATTATGCTCCCAAGTTTTTATGTTAGAAATCCTGGTTCCCAGGTTCATATTTGGCATACTAGGCTTCCTATAGTGTAATAGCTACTGTTATGTAATTTATTCATTCTGAGCTATAATAATCTCTGTAATGAATAGATATGGGGTTTATCCATGAAGTCCATCCATATTATGCACACAAACGCAACAGTCCCTCCTCAAAACTTCATTATCTCCAACCGTAACCTGCTTGGCATCACCGTGCCGCATTGTTTCCCTAAGGAGAAGAAAATATGGGTCATCATACTGTCACACCCTGATTGTAATGACCCAGCCGATCATTTTAAAAATTAAAGCCCCGATCCCCTATTAACGTCTTTCCCCTATTTGTTTATGTGTACGCAACAAATTAGAAGACTTGATTTTTTACTATTCGAGACATTTTGAAAGTCTTCCTTCAGGCCCTGAGGGGTGGAAGGCCACGATCGAGTTCTTGACCTTAGGGTTCGTCGGGATCCAGCTCGAAGGAAGTGAGGTCTGAAGTCGGGATAGACGAGGAAGCCTCTTATGCACATGGCTACAACTAACGAATCCAACCTACCTAGAGTCTACCGTGAGGTTTTGCATCAAGCCGTCCCATCTTTGTACTCTTACAATTAATATACATGTACTATACCGAGTCTTCTCGCCTATATAAAGGGGACTTATCCATCCTTGTAAAGGATGGATGTTGCTCCACTTCTCCAATAACCAATAATAACTCTCTCTCTCTCTCTCTCTCTCTCTCTCTCTCTCTCTCTCTCTCTCTCGCTTCTTCTTCTTCTTCTTCTTCTTCTTCTTCTTCTTCTTCTTCCTCTTCCTCTTTATCTTCCTCTTCTTCTTCTTCTTCTTCTTCCTCTTCTTCTTCTTCCTCTTCCTCTTCTTCCTCGTCTTCTTCCTCTTCTTCTTCTTCTTCTTCTTCTTCTTCTTCTTCTTC
>MU781857.1:119742-130488 GCA_026770625.1 Nicotiana glauca
CATACCAACCAGTCCCAAAATACATTACGGACTTGCTCGAGGCCTTAAATCATAACAAACAACGCTAAATTCATGAATCACACCCCAATTCGAGCTTTATGAACTTTGAACTTTCCAACTTCTATTTCCGATGTTTAAACCTATCAAATCACGTCCGATTGGCTTCAAATTTTGCACACAAATCATATTTGACATTAAGGACCTACTCCAACTTCTGGAATTTGATTCCGACCCCGTTATCGAAAAGTCAACCCCCCGATCAAACTCTCCAAAAACCTTCAAATTTCTATCTTTAGCCAAATGGCTTCAAAATGACCTACGAACCTCCGAATTCACTTCCGGTCATGCCCACCAACTCCAGAATCACCTTACGGAGCTATTCACAGTCTTGGAATTCCAAACGGACATCGATAACACTAAAATGCTCTTCAAGCCAAATTTATGAAATTTCTTCTAAAATGCCAACTTCCACGATAGGCGCCAAAACGCTCCCGTGTTATCCAAAACCCAATCCGGACATACGCCCAAGTTCAAAGTTATCATACGAACCCACTGGAACCTTTAGATCCCGATTCCGAGGTTGTTTATTCAAAATTCCAATCCTAGTTCATTTTTTTCAACTTAAGCTTCCGAAATGAGAATTCTCTTCCCAATTCAACTCCGGACTACTCGAAATTCCATTCCGACTACGCGTACAAGTCATAATACCTGAAATGAAGCTGTTCATGGCCTCTGACTGCTGAACGGAGTGATAGTACTCAAAACGACCGGTCGGGTCGTTACACTAAGGATGCATGAGCGCATTATGAACTTGGACACCAGAGGGTTGGCTCTTCCGCACTGCACTATAACTCATTTTGATTAATATCTTGGGTGCAAGCACTTCCTGGAGTTCCTGAAACTCCTTGGATCTCTGAAACACCCTAGATAAAAGAAGGCTTTGGAAATCTTGATCTCGAAAGTGGTTCAATCTCATATTGCTAGACACTAAGTCTGAATTAGGTTGCTCGGATGTAGCTATAATTTCTGATTGTATTTTTAATTTTACTTTATTTTACTGGTCTGTAATAATTTGTACAAACTTATGGGGATTTAGTAAACAAGGGAGGGGGNCCACGTATACATGCTTTTGAGTCCTAACTACCCGGACTATAGCATAATAGTAGCTACACACGGACTCTCGTCACCTCGTGCGTAAGTAGCCCCCAAAAACATGAGCACATAACTATTTTACTCACCTATGGGGTAATTCCCCCTCACAGAATTAGAAAGGAGACTCACCTCGCTCCGAAGACTCGAAATTCGGCATTCTTCATCCTTGCGAAAGCTTGAACCAACGCACAATGCACCAAAACTAGCCAATTAATTATAAACTAATGAGAATATACTCAAATACTTGTTAACAATTCAGATTATACAAGTTCCCAACTCCATTTGGTGAATTGATCAAAATGCCCTCGGGCCACGTGCCCAGAATCCAAAATTTCTCGAAGACAAAGGTTACCCATGACCTTAGGAACTCAAATTTATGATTTTTTCCTAATTCCAGACTCAAAATCGTGGCTAACATCCAAGATTACAATTTTCTAGGTTTCCAACCAAAATCCCAATATTTACACTAATTTCCATGCCTAATCTCATACGCGATCAATGTATTTAGCTTATAATAGGTGGGAATGACTTACCTCAACATTGTTGATGAAGATCTTCCTTTGAACCCTCCAAAATCGCCAAATGAAGTGAAGAAAATGAGAGAATTGTACCAAATTCGCAACTTAAATCAACCTCACTGCTCCAGCTATTATCGCTTCTGCAGGAATATTTATGCTTCCTCGATTCCGCTTTTGCGGACAAAACTCCGCTTCTGCAGTTCTGGGCTCCAGCTCACTTTCTACTTCTGCGGACGGCCAACAGCACATACGGTTCCGCTTTTGCGTATTTTGGCCGCTTTCGCGATCAGCCCTGGCCGCCCATATTTTCGCTTCTGCGACATCCATTTCCGCAGATGCGGTCCCGCTTCTACGGAACCTTGATCGCATCTGCGGTCCCTGAACTTTTGCTCAAATCCGCTTCTGCGGCTCCCTTTACCACTTCTGCGGGGCCGCTTCTTCGGTCCCCTTTCCGCAGAAGCGGAAATACCAGCAACCAGCAACTCAGCCTTTTCCAAAAGTCCATTTTCGATCCGTTAACCACCCGGAATCCACCCGAGGCCCCCGGGACCCCAACCAATCATACCAACCAGTCCCAAAATACATTACGGACTTGCTCGAGGCCTTAAATCATAACAAACAACGCTAAATTCATGAATCACACCCCAATTCGAGCTTTATGAACTTTGAACTTTCCAACTTCTATTTCCGATGTTTAAACCTATCAAATCACGTCCGATTGGCTTCAAATTTTGCACACAAATCATATTTGACATTAAGGACCTACTCCAACTTCTGGAATTTGATTCCGACCCCGTTATCGAAAAGTCAACCCCCCGATCAAACTCTCCAAAAACCTTCAAATTTCTATCTTTAGCCAAATGGCTTCAAAATGACCTACGAACCTCCGAATTCACTTCCGGTCATGCCCACCAACTCCAGAATCACCTTACGGAGCTATTCACAGTCTTGGAATTCCAAACGGACATCGATAACACTAAAATGCTCTTCAAGCCAAATTTATGAAATTTCTTCTAAAATGCCAACTTCCACGATAGGCGCCAAAACGCTCCCGTGTTATCCAAAACCCAATCCGGACATACGCCCAAGTTCAAAGTTATCATACGAACCCACTGGAACCTTTAGATCCCGATTCCGAGGTTGTTTATTCAAAATTCCAATCCTAGTTCATTTTTTTCAACTTAAGCTTCCGAAATGAGAATTCTCTTCCCAATTCAACTCCGGACTACTCGAAATTCCATTCCGACTACGCGTACAAGTCATAATACCTGAAATGAAGCTGTTCATGGCCTCTGACTGCTGAACGGAGTGATAGTACTCAAAACGACCGGTCGGGTCGTTACACTAAGGATGCATGAGCGCATTATGAACTTGGACACCAGAGGGTTGGCTCTTCCGCACTGCACTATAACTCATTTTGATTAATATCTTGGGTGCAAGCACTTCCTGGAGTTCCTGAAACTCCTTGGATCTCTGAAACACCCTAGATAAAAGAAGGCTTTGGAAATCTTGATCTCGAAAGTGGTTCAATCTCATATTGCTAGACACTAAGTCTGAATTAGGTTGCTCGGATGTAGCTATAATTTCTGATTGTATTTTTAATTTTACTTTATTTTACTGGTCTGTAATAATTTGTACAAACTTATGGGGATTTAGTAAACAAGGGAGGGGGGGGGGGGTTACTTTTATGCACAAAAAGTAGAAAATATGCCTATAGGATTTAATTTCTAATCTGTGCAACTTCACATTTAGAAAGCAATCCTATAGGATTAAACTTCTGAATTCTGTAACTATACATATAAATACCATGCTTGTAAGGGTTTACATTTCTGCACATAATGATGCCATTAGGCAAACTGTAGGCTTAACAACAAAGTTGCATATAGATACCATGTTTGTAAGACTCCTGTTAAAAAGTGTTAAAATCAGTTAACGCATAGAAAGCATGCCTATAGGAATTTTGAATCTGAGCCATTTCATTCGTTCAAAATAGCATCAACCGTTGAAATTAGTATTTACGTTGGTAAAACTGGCAGTCTTCTGCAATTTTTCTGAACCTCGTAAGTTGATAAACCTTTTTTCTAAACAAACCAACATTTTTATGAAAACTCACACTTTCTGATAAGATTCGTGAAACTTTTTTTTTTCAATTAGTCTGCATGTCCTCTGAAGTTCATTTCTTTTCTGTTAAACCTTTTTCAAAATAGTAGATTCTTTGCTGAAACTTATTTCACTCTGATAAAAAACTGGCAACCCTTTATAATCAATTTGCTTTTCGAAATCGTTAGTCCTATTCAACATAGATAAAAGTGGGTTAATTAATCAAGTGTATTAGCCTTTGACAACTGCATTCAAGCGAGCCTAACACGGAATTCCTATCTAAAAATATGTGTTGAACCAGTCCACTATCGCTTTATTTTTCTTAGAAAGACTAAACCAGTACGTGCAAGACATGCTATACTATATGGCTTTATCTGATTTAAAGAGGCCTACTTGACCCTACTTGATTATTTGCTTTCTCCTTTACTTGCATTATGTGTTTTAATTGACGCCTTAGTATTTTGTCCTTTGAAAACTCTTAAAAAGCCCCAAATCCCTTTCCTTTTAGGATTAGTAGTCCCAAACGCCTCCGGGATTGATAGGATCGGGATGGGTACTAGCATGAAATAAGTAACGAGACATTCCGTGCTTTAATACCTTAACGGGATGAGAAGGGTAAAATATAGATATGATGACCGGTGCGCTAATTCACGTGCGATCCGTTTTTTGAAGAGTGTTTGCTGGATACTGCATTGATGTGATCCATATTATTTATAAACCTAGGACCCCTTTCCCCTTTTATTTGTTCTTTTTTTTATGTTTTCCTTCAAACCAACTTCCTGTATTTTCTACTCCTTTTCTTTTTCAAACTCTTAAACTTGTTTGCAATACTATGTAAAAACCCTCTTCTTTATTTTCTACTTGTCTTCTTCTTTGCTTAAAGTCACAATTGTAGCATGGTTGGGAACCACACTAGTGGATCTTTAGAGGTGCCTAACACCTTCCCCTTGAGATAATTTCTAGCCCTTACCCAAACTTTGGTTCTTCATCTCAATTCTTTTTTAAAAGTTTCCTAATGCACTATAATCATTAGGTGGCGACTCTTCAAACTCAAAAACGCATTTCTCGCAAGGGAATAGAGTTTTCCTCCCGAATGTCGTATACCCGATTCTGAACTCCATTTGGAAAAAGGGGGCGCCGACAGCATGGCGACTCTGCTGGGGAATTCTTTAGGCTTTTACCATTGTATGTTGCTTGTGACTTTATTATCTCATTAATTGCTTTTATTTACTGCCTTTTATTCTTCTACTACGAAACTGACTTGGCTCTTCATGTTTTTTCTTTCCATTAACTGTTTTCCTCTATTGTTTTATTTTAATACTGTTGTAATTACGGAAAATTATTGTAAACATTTATCTTGTGAATACGGAAATACATGTCAATTTGTTTCATTCTTGTAAACTGTATCTTCAACATCATATGCCACTCGTGCCAAATGAATACCATAGCAACGCTTATAATGACTGGTTGTGCCCTTCCAATATTATCACCCTTTAAATTTGGCAAAGGCATATTTGCGGTAAAACCAACCGATCAGTGGTGCAGTCGACTGTTCCGTGCCTTTCCCTATTGAGTTGTCCGCTCAAGGGTACCTGTATAATACCCCAATAGAAACCTTACTCCATTTTAATTGTACATGAATCATGGTCAAACCTAGCCGAGTCCGTTATGTTGTCCACATAATGACTCATTAGGATAGCCTTGTCCAAAGTCCACTGGGTTTCCTTGAAACCCAAACGGACACCTCCATGTTCTGTGCATTTATTTGGAGAACTAAATGCTTGCTATGCTAATTATTGGTTTAAATAGTCGAGTCCGGTGGGGGTAAGGGCCTAACGCTTTGTTTTGTAGAAAATGAGGCACGACGTCCCCAGATTTGGCATGGTAACCAACATTCATCCAAGGCTGCTGAATTGGTGGGAAGACCTCCACTCCAGTGATCAGACGCTCGTCCGCAAATACTTAGGGAATTTGCCTTCTCTTCTAGAAATCCATCCTGACAATGAAATCATAAAGGCTACAAAGGAAATGCAGGTGGACATTTGGCTCGAGCTTATTTGCTGCTAGGACTACGCGAGCTGGTAAAGCTGTTCGAGGGAGACAAAGATGCCGAATCTGGGAAAGGTCCTTCTGGGACGAAGTAGTTAGGAGTATTTACTTTAATGATGTATAAGGCCAATGGCCACTAGTGAGATTTTACTTTCTGTTATTTAGCGTCGTTTTGGATTCGTCTTATTTTTATCAATAAAATAAGGAATTTAGCATTACAAGTTCTCCAAAACTATTTGTCGCTAGGCCTACCTCAGGCACAACGAGGCACCAAAATTAGGACATGATTTATATTCTTGCACAATGTGTTTAAATATTGCAACATTTTTCTTTTCATAATCCGTACTAACTTGTTACCTTTTTTTTTGTTTTACTCCCCTCCACAAAAGTTTAGTTTATGCACTCTGGCAACATTATCCTATTCCACGAGATCCAGGGACCCTCCACCCACCCATATAGGCCACACAGCTCAACAATTGGTCAATCAGAACCACCAGGGCCCCAAAAAGCTTCGGGGTAGCAAGGCTAAACAAAAGCACCATGCATCTCATTTTACTTTTTACCAGCTGATTTTTCTTTCCGCATTGTCTTTAATTTTGAAAAGAGCTCCGATGTTCCAAACAATTATGAATTTAAGAATTTCAGTTTATCATATATCTCGCTTTTATTATTTTCTCTATCATTTACTTTATTTACTACGCTATTTACACAGCATTACTATTACTTACTTTGACGATGAACCAACGATTGTGACTTGCAACGAAATAAGTCAACAAATGGATATAGACTCAGAAGAGGTCATCAGAGAGGTTGATAATTTTGAGAATAGTCCTAAGTCTAACTTTGACAAAACTGAGGTCGTTAATTTGGGAGATACAGAAAATGTCAAAGAAACGCGCATCAGTGTTTACCTGTCACCATCAGAAAAGGAAGAATATAAGGAGTTTTTAAAGGAATATGAGGACATATTTGCCTGGTCGTATGATGATATGACTGGTCTTAGTATGTCCATTGTAGCTCACAAACTGCCAACAGATCTAACCTGTTTGCCGGTAAAGCAGAAGCTCAGGAAATTCAAACCCAACATGAGATTGAAAATCAAAGAAGAGGTTACCAAGAAAGTCAAAGCCAAGGTTCTCAGGGTAGTAGAGTATCCGACATGGTTAGACAACATCGTGACAGTACCAAAGAAGGATGGGAAAGTTAGAGTTTGTGTCGACTACCGGGATCTTAACCGGGCCAGTCCCAAAGATGACTTCCCCTTACCGAACATACACATTCTTATTGACAACTGCGGTAAGCATGAGTTGTAGTATTTTTTTGATTGTTTCGCCGGGTATCATCAGATATGGATTGATAAGGAAGATGAAAAGAAAATGACTTTCATCACGCTGTGGGGAATGTATTGTTATAAAATGATATTATTTGGGTTGAAGAATGCTGGCGCCACCTATATGAGAGCCATGACTACTATCTTTCCCGACATGATACACAAGGAGATCGAGGTATATGTGGGTGACGTCATCATCAAATCCAAGAAGGCTACTGATCATATGGAAGATCTGAGAAAGTTCTTCAACAGACTGAGGAGGTACAATCAGAAACTGAATTCCGCCAAGTGTGCATTCGGGGTTCCTGCTGGAAAATTACTGGGTTTCATCGTGAGTAGTTGAGGAATAGAATTGGACCCATCAAAGGTCAGAGCCATTCAACAATTGCCACCGCCAAAGAACAAGAAGGACGTGATGAGTTTCTTGGCGGAATTCAGAACTATATCAGTCGATTCATAGCTCAGTCCACTATCATTTGTGAACCTATATTTAAAATGTTGAAGAAAGATGCTGCTACTAAATGGACAGATGATTTTCAGAAAGCTTTTGACAGAATCAAGGAATACCTATCAACACTGCCAGTCTTGGTTCTGCCCGAGCCAGGAAGACCTCTATTGCTTTACCTTGCGCTATTGGATGGAGCATTCGGTTGTGTTCTGGGACAACATGACGAAACAAGGAGAAAGGAACAAGCCATCTACTATCTCAGTAAGAAGTTCACCCCGTACGAGGCACGATATTCTCTATTAGAGCTCACCTATTGTGCTCTGACTTGGGTAGCTCAGAAATTGAGGCATTATTTTTGTGCCTACACTACTTATCTCATATCAAGAATGGACCCGCTGAAGTATATCTTCCAGAAGCCCATGCCCACCGGCAAGCTCGCCAAGTGGCAATCTTGCTAAGTGAATTCAACATTATTTACGTGACTCAGAAGGCAATCAAAGGTCAAGCCTTAGCAGATCACCTCACCGAGAATCCTGTTGGCGGAGAATACAAACCTCGGAAAACGTATTTTCCTGATGAAGAGGTGTCCTTTGTAGGAGAAGATATTGCAGAATCCTATGACGGTTGGAGGTTGTTTTTTGACGGAGCTGAAAATTTCAATGGAGTTGCCATAGGAGCAGTCCTAGCATCAGAAACCGGCAAGCATTACCCGGTATCCACCAAGCTCAGGTTCCCTTGCATAAACAATATGGCTGAATATGAAGCCTGCATCCTGGGGCTCAAGATGGCCATTGACATGAACATTCAGGAGTTGCTAGTGATCGGGGTTTCAGACTTGCTCATACATCAGGTTCAAGTAGAGTGGGAAACCGAGAACTCTAAGATACTTCCATATCTACATCACATATAGTAGTTGAGGAAGAGATTCACAAAGACAGAAATTTAGCACGTCCACAGGATCCAGAATGAATTCGCTGATGCATTAGCTACTCTATCATCCATGATCCAACATCCAGATACGAATTTCATTGATCCTATCCCAGTAAAGATTTGTGATCAGCAATCTTATTGTGCTCACGTTGAGGAAGAAGCAGATGGAAAACCATGGTTCCATGACATCAAGGAGTAATTGACAACAGGAGAATATCCAGAACTTGCCAACGCTACTCAGAAGCGCACACTTTGGAGGTTATCCAACAACTTCTTTCACAGTGGAAGAATCCTATACAGGAGGACTCCCAATTTGGGTTTACTAAGGCATGTCGAAGAAAAACAAGCATCCAGCCTACTGGACGAAGTGCATGTGGGGACCTGCGGGCCGCACATGAATGATTTTGTTTTAGCAAAGAAGATACTCCGAGCAGGGTACTTTTGGATGACTATGGAAGTAGACTGTATCCAGTATGTTCACAAATGCCATCACTGTCAGATACATGCGGATATGATAAAAGTTCCTCCAAACAAGCTTACTGCAACAAGCTCACCATGGCCATTCGCTGCTTGGGGAATGGATGTTATCGGACCTATCGAGCCTGCCGCATCAAACGGGCACAGGTTTATCCTAGTGGCAATTGATTATTTTACCAAATGGGTTGAAGAAGTGTCATACAGGGCAGTGACTAAGAAAGTTGTGGCAGATTTCATCCGTGACCATATTGTTTGCCGATTCGGAATTCCGGAATCAATCATCACCGATAATGGTTCCAATCTCAATAGCAACTTGATGAAAGCAATGTGTGAAACATTCAAGACCAAACACAAGAACTCTACAGCCTATAGGCCTCAAATGAATGGAGCTGTAGAAGCAGCCAACAAGAATATAAAGATGTAAGGCCCCGTGAAATCCAGACTCAAAAACCCGGATCCCGTGGTGCCAAGTTAGGATCGTGTGTTAGAAATTAGTAAATATGCGGCGCGGACCTTTTTGGATTGAATGATGTATCAAAAAGTCAAGAATAAGTTTCCAGAAAAATGCAAGAAATACGGTCCAGAATGCGATCGCATAATTGAAATGCGGACTGCATAGCTGCCGCTGAGTGAGGTAGAATGTTGGTTGAAATTGAAGTCGAAAATGCGGTCGAAATGTGGTCGCATAATCAAAATGCGGACCGCATAAGTCGTCGCATATTTTCTGTTAAATTTGCGAAGGTCAGTTCTGCGGTGCACTTTGCGACCGCAGAACACGAATGCGGACCATATTATTACCGCAGACCGAGTCAGAATGTTTAGTTTTTGGGGGAGCATTCTGCGGTCCATTATGCGGACCGCATGTTAATTCTGCGGTCGCATCTTGACTCGGGGCTCCAATTTTCTAATTTTTAACCCGACTTCCCTATCGATATAACCTATGTATTAGCTCATTTTGAGCATTCATCTGAGCAATTCTAGAGAGAGTAAGAGGTTCCTTAGATAGGGAAAGTCTCTCATCAAATTATTCTATATGATTGGGCTAAATCATTGAAGAAAATCAAGGAAAGGCTCCTGAATCTTCGTCCCAAGAGGTAAGGCTCCATCACCTCAGCATATTTATATACTTAGCCGTATGGGGCCATTAGGGAAGTAATTCATGGGTATGAGAATGAATATCTTGCATGCATGCCACCTTAGAGTATTGGAAAGTAGTAAAATTAAAAAGGAAGCAATTGGGGGTATAACATGATAGAAATTCCTCTCAAAAAGGGGCCTAAGATACAATGCACCTTTAGTGTTTGATGATATGCTCGAGCCAAGCTAGAACTTCAGTTTCGTCTCTAATTCTCAATTTTTAATTCAAAATTTCTTGCTCAATAGATTGAAGCTCTAAGAGTTCCGGAAAATTTGAAAAGAGTAAGGAACAACCTTATTGAGGTATGTATGGCTAAAACCCCATTTTATTAGAAATCGAGCTCCGTTGGTGCTTACGAACGTGTGGTAAGAGTTGAATTGACTAGTGCATTGATTGTTATTGCAAAATTAATCGATTTGCACATGTCTATACATATTCGTGAAGGATGTGCCTCAATGTCCAATCTTGATAATTAGAGAATGATGAAAAGTATAATTATTTGTTGAAATACTTGGGCTATAAGCCGACGTTGAAACAAAGGATTTTTCATGCTAGCTATGTGCTCATTTATCTGTGATTTGCAACCTGAATTATCCTTGATATG